>PVKP010043615.1:0-17243 GCA_004027715.1 Plecturocebus donacophilus
TTCTTCTTCTTCTTCCTTCTTCTTCCTTCTTCTCTCTCTCTTTTTTTGTTGTTGTTGTTTTGAGACAGAGTCTTGCTTCGTCCCCAGGCACCAGGCTAGAGTGCAGTGGCGCAATCTCGGCTCACTGCAACCTCCACCTCCCGGGTTCAAGTAATTCTCCTGCCTCAGCCTCCCGAGTAGCTGGGATTACAGGCATGCGCCACCATGCCCAGCTAATTTTTGTATTTTTAATAGAGACGGGGTTTCACCATGTTGGCCAGGATGGTCTCGATCTCTTGACTTTGTGATCCGCCTGCCTCGGCCTCCCAGAGTGCTGGGATTACAGGTGTGTGCCACTGCACCTGGCCGATGCTATTTCTTCTTTTAGGAGATCCCTGGCCATCTTCAGCCATCCTCTCTCCCACTACCCACAAACACACACCAGAATCTGCCTTAGGATTCTCCTAATACCTTAGGTTAGCCCTCTGAGCACTCATCTTACTGTGTAATTTCCTGACCAAATCCTTTTCTCTGATTGTCAATGGTGTTAGGCATTCCTCTCTTCCCCACAAAGCAATGTTCATTGTCCGGCACAGAGAAAGCACTTCAATCATCTACTGAATGGATGAGGAACCCAACCATGGCCTTCCTCTGTCCACAATTTTGCCTCCTTACCTGATTTGGGGTAAGTCACTGTTACTACATCTTCAGCCTTTATTACAAAGTCATCACGTAATTGTCTTACGGCTTCAGGACTGAAGTCGTTAAATAAGGGTATTCCTTCAACCCATAAGTAGTCATCTGACATGGTGATGAGCCCTTTCTGAGTGGTGTTACGGTTCCAGCTATGGCCACCACAGGAGACTGTGGAAGCTGCAACCAGATCAAATTTTATGGCAGAAATCAAACACTCAGTAACACGGCCCCAGCGTGTCACATGTTTGTGGTGAAGTTTTTTTGGCTGTTTGAAACAAAGTAAATATTGTGACTGATAGCCAAATATTGATGTTGTTGAGTAATGGTGAAGTTTATTTAGAAAACATTCCAGGGTTGATCCGAGTTTGAGTTTAAGGGAGGGAAAGGGAAATGGAACCACAAACACAAGGAAATAGCAATGTGTGCATATTTAAACAAATATTTGTTTCAGGATTTTGTGCTAATCATGTATTGAACAAGAGTCTGTACAAAGGCAAACCTTACTTTGGAAACAGAGTTCTCTTGAGTCTCCTGGCCCTCCAGGGTCAGGTGAGGTAAGAGGAGACCTTGAGGGCAAAGGACAGGTGGGGAGATACAGCTGTAAGGGGGATGGGGCCAGGGAATGGAAGAGGAGACGGACAGAGGCTGGGACGGTTCTATTTATGAGGAATGCAGGAGGTGGAGGCCTGTGGGAGGGGAGAGGGTTACGGGGTGTAGGTCCTTATGCTCCAACCTGCTTGTAATCCTTCTCCTCCCTCCCCCCAACCAGTTAACATTCTCTTAAAAATCCCACCACACTGATTTGTAGTAGCTTTAAAAGAAGTAAAAACAAATCCAAATTAAAAAATTAAAAAAAAAAATCCCACCACAGGAGTGAGGCTGGTGAGATGGACCTGGAGTGGGGACAGGCACTCACTTACCTCTGCCTCCTCGTCTCGTTGCAGAATTTTGGAGACTGGAGAGACCGTCGAGGTTGCAGAAGGAGTTTATTTCAGGTCTACACCAGCCCAGCTCAGATTCAGATCCAAAATGACCGAGCCCTCAACAAAGACAGGGCTTGGCAATTTACACATGAAGTACACAGTGGCGCTGAAACAAGTTTGCAGGCGTAGAACGAAGGCAATTTATGAAGCAATGACAGGGACCTGACTGAGGCTTACGTATGACTGCTGCTGTGTGACCCAGATGTTCGCTCTCTGTAGAGCTCCAGGATTCTAGCACGGGCCTTACCTATTGCCTTCTGCTACAGTGCCCCGAAGGCGGGGGTCCAGCCTGCTTGGGCATTTCTTATGACCTTCGCTGTGTTACAGAAAGTTACAGTGATCAGCTATAGAGAACAAGAATACAAGAATTTATAAACTTATAAAACTTGCAAAGCAGGATACGATTCCATGGGATGGGGAAGAACTCAGGGAAGTTTGCTTATAAAGGAAAATTTTAACTTCTGCTTCTCTTTCTGGCATTAATTTAATTTTATATTATGTTGTTTCCTCGATTTTTCTTTTCCCTCTTCAGTCTAGGGGCTCAGCCAGGGCAGAAGCTTGGTGGCCTGTGCCCCCCTTTCCCACCTTCACTTGGGGCTCCCACATGGAACTGGAAGGATGCTTGGTGGGGCCCTCAGGAGCTGTTAGTGAGGGTAGGTGTGTCATGGGGCAACTGCCAGTCTCAGCCCATCTGAACATCACCTAGAGCAGAATGGAAGGGAGGGAAGGAATACACGGTTAGCTTTTGCCTTTCAGAGATCCCCTTCCCCTGCCGCTCACAAAGAATAGGAATTCTTTTGTAATAGGTGCTACATTGAAAGTTGCAAGCTTCAACCTGGGCAACGCAACGGACCTCCTCTCTACCAACAATTTAAAAAATAGCCAGGTGTGATGGTGCAAGACCGTAGTCCCAGCTACTCAGGAGGCTGAGACGGGAGAATCCGTGAGCCTGGGAGGTTGAGGCTGCAGTGAGCTGTGATGGCGCCACTGCACTCCAGCCTGGCGTCAGAGCAAGACTCTGTGTCTCAAAAAACGAAAAAACAAAAACCAAAATAAACTCAATTACTATCTATTTTTTCCTGTTAAATCCTGAGTTGGGTCAATAGATTGAGCACGTGTGTATCAAACCATGTGCTGAAAATATATAAATGTAAATCTCACTCATTTGTTGACTCTTTTGTACTTCTGAGGGAATAAGATAAGAAAACACAAGCCACATCTAATAATTATCAGAGATGAGAGGAGTTTAGCCGGAAAAGAGCCGGGGTGCACACATGTGTTATCTAGGACACAGACCGCTCTAACTTCAAGATCAAAGTTAAACTACCAAACACTCTAGTGTTTCAAAAACTTTGTTTTATTCTTTACTATTACCAAATAACTTTAGACATTGATCATAAGTATGATACTGTGACTGACAGGTAATTATAAAGAACATTATGAACACTTTAGATATCCCACACCGTGAAATCCTCAGAATGATTGCATGAGTTGAATTAGAAAGGCGTAGACCTCACCTGCTTCACACCCTGTAAAGACTAAGACACTGGATAAAGTTGTTCAGTTAGCCAGTAGTTGGAAGGGACATATGTCCAGTCCCTTGACAATGCACTCTATGATCTATACTAGATTATAGCCCTCCCCAGGTGTCAAGTTCTGTAATGGACTATTGTTACCCCAGGAGATAGACCTGAGTCCATGCTGTGCAATGAACTAGAGTTACCTCAGTTGCTCTGTATTGGACTACAATTAGTCCAGGTGATACCTGAGTCCATGCTCCGTAATCCACTCCAGTTACCCCAGGTGATACCTGAGTCCATGCTACATCATTGACTATAGTTACACATGTGATGCCTGAGTCAATGCTCCATACTGGACTAGGGTTATCTCGGGACACCCATACCCTTGCTCTGTACTGGAATATAGTTATCCTGGGTGACACAGGAGTCTATGCTCTGTACCAAACTACAGTTTTCCCAGGTGATACTGGAGTCCACACTCCGTACTGGACTAGAATTGTCCCAGGTGACATTGTGCTGGACTATAATTATCCCAAGTGAAACCTGAGTTGTAGTTGACCATGCTCTGTAGTTGACTATAATTATTTCGTGGACTATAGTCATTTCAGGCAATGCCTCAGGACATGCTGTGTACTGGACTAGAGTTACCGCAGGTGATACCCACATCCATGGGCTCTACCTGACCGCAGTTATTTCAGATGGTACGTGAGTCCATGCTGTGCTGGACTGCAGTGTTCCAGTGGACACCCAAGTCCATGCTCTCTAATGGACTATGAATATCGCCAGGTAACACCATGTGTATGTTCTGTCTGAACTACAGCCATTCCAGGTGATGCCTGAGGACATGCTCTGTACAGGACTACAGCATTCACGGAAGCACCAGAACCTGTGCTGTCTGCTGGACTGCAATTATCCCTTATTGACATGGATGAACCTAGAAACCATCATTCTCAGCAAACTGGCACAAGAACAGAAAACCAAACACTGCATGTTTCCACTCATAGGCGGGTGGTGAACAATGAGAACATTTGGGCACAGGGAAGGGAACAACACTCACAGGGCTAGGTGGGGGGGTGGAGGGGAGGCAAGCGAGGACAGCGTGTGGGGGGCGGCAGGGAGGAGGGAGAGGGATAACACTGGGAGAAATGCCTAATGTAGGCAACGGGGCGGAGGTGGGGATGGAGACAGCAAACCACCATGGCATGTATGTACCTATGCAACAATCCTGCAGGATGCAGGACATGCACATGTACCCCAGAGCCCAAATACAATAAAAAAGAAAAGAAAAAAAAAGTGTTAGATGCGGCACGGTGGCTCACGCCTGTAATCCCAACACTTTGGGAGGCCAAGGTGGGCAGATCACAAGGTCAGGAGATCGAAACCATCCTGGACAACATGGTGAAACCTCTTCTCTACTAAAATACAAAAACAAATTAGGCAGGCATGGTGGCGTGCACCTGTAGTCCCAGCTACTCAGGAGGCTGAGGCAAGGGAATCGCTGGAACCTGGGAGGCAGCAGTTGAGCCAAGATCACGCCACTGCACTCCAACCTGGCGAAAGAGCAAGACTGCGTCAAAAAAAGGCACTGCATTAGCTTCCTGTGCCTGGCAAAGAAATTAACTCACACCAGGGGGTTATTCTGTCACAGTGCTGGATGCCAGAAGTCCAAAATCAAGGTGTCAGCAGGGCCAGGCTTCCTCCGGAGGCTCCACAGAAGGATCCTGCCTAGTCTCTTCCCACGTGTGGTGGCTGTGGTTGTTCCTTGGCTTATGGCTGCAACACTCCAGTCTCTACCTCCATCCTCACATGGCCTTCTCTGTGTCTCTGCCTTCTCTTCCTGTCTCTCATAAGGATATTTTTCATTAGATTTAGGGCCCACCAGGTAATGAATGATAATCTCATCCTCAGATTCCCCACTTGATTACACCTGCAAAGGCCCTTTTTCCAAATAAGGTCACATTCCCAGGTTCCAGAGGTTGAGGTGTGACATACGTTTTGGGAACCACAGGTCACCCCATAGAAACACAGTCTTGATTGAAATGGAACTGCCGGGGTTAGAATCCCAGCTCTGCCACTTAGGAGTTGCATGACTTAGCAAAACTCTTCACCACAGTGAACCTCAATTATCTAAGATGAAAATAAAGGTAATAATAGTTCCCTAGTCTGTATGAAAGCATTTATGAAACAGTGAGAATTGGCACTTTATTTCCTCACTTGTATCCCTACCGACTGTTTAATTTCAGCTCATCCTCAGATTCACTTCTCAGATGGGATTCATTGAAATTTCAGGTTCTCCTACTTGAGTGAAGACATTTTCCTCCTGATACGTCAACGGCTCAGTCCTTTCTGCACTCACCTCATTGCAGCACTGAGCAAACCGTTTGTTAAATTGAATGAAATTTGGCCTAAAGCTGCCTCCTTATGTATCAAACTGTAACCTAACTGAATATGTAAACAAATTGCAATGTATGTTGCTGCCAGCCAATCACAGCAGCTGAGCTCTCTGTCAATCATAGCAGCTGAGCTCTCTGTCAATCATAGCTGTTGAGCTCTCAATCAAGCCTAGTGCTGTAGCCAATCAGGCTATTTCTGTGGGTCACTTCCTTTTCCTGTGTATAAATATGTCCCTCCCCATAGCCGCCCCAGTTGCTGGGAGGAGCTTTACAGGTTGAAGGGGCTGCTCACTTCCTGAATCCTGTTTTCGCTCATGTAAGTTCTGCTGTATTTAGTTTGTAGAAAGTTTGTGTCTTAACACGTCTCAAATTACCTTCTACTAGATATACCTGAAATTACCTTTTTTCTTACTCAAAATTCAGTTTTTCTTTCCTTCTCCGGGCCATGTCTTGGGCTGGCATGGTGAATGTCAAAGGCTAGAGACCCTCAGAGGGAAGTAGCAGGAACAGCATTGCAGGGGAACTAACTGGAAATGTGAACTCTGGGACTTCAGCTGGACTTACTGAGGCAGGAGCACAGTAGGGGGAGCCCAGCAAACTTCGGTTCCTCAAAACCTCCAGGGAGTTGTGAACCATGATAACGTTTATGAACCACTGAGTTAAGAGGATAAAGATCAGAGGCAGGCTTAGGATTTTGCTTAAGTAGAGGCTTCAAGGTAAAAATGTTCAATAAACAAAGCATTGAGGGAGTGAGGTTTTAGATAATTATACTATTGAGAGACCTCACTGGTTGAGCACTTAATCGCCCAAAGTGTTTATATTTTACCTCGGAAAGTGTTTGCATGTGTGATTAGCAGATCACACAAAAAATAGGGAAGTTCAAAATACTGTGAAAACTCCCTTATGCGGTTTTCCCTTTCACAGAAGTCTATCTAAATAAAAACAAGTGCCATAAAGAGAAAGATTCCAAATGGGTCATTATTATTAGAGTAAATGAATACAGTGGACACCAGAAAATCTTTGAGTTAAAAAATGTTATCAGACACCCTTTTAGCGGACTCGTTCCTTAAAATCCTTCTAAAAATGCCTGTCAAGAAACAACTTTAAAAAGGCGGGCGGATCATGAGGTCAGGAGATCAAGACCATCCTGGCCAACATGGTGAAACCCTGTCTCTACTAAAATATAAAAAATTAGCCAGGCGTGGTGGTGTGTGCCTGTAGTCCCAGTTACTCAGGAGGCTGAGGCAAGGGAATCGTTTGAACCCAGGAGGCGCAGGTTGCAGTGAGCCGAGATCACGCCACCGCACTCCAGCCTGGGTGACAGAGCAAGACTCCGTCTCAAAGTAAGTAAGTAAATAATAAATAAATAAATAGTGTGGGTTTTTACTGTCGTTGCTTCGATATCCCTAGAGACACAGCGAGGTCAGATGAAAGATGCGGTTCATTCAGGGGCATCCATCCCCGGGAGAGACCTGTGTCTACATACCTGTTGTGGTGCCCCATGACCACCAGGGGGAGACAATACATCACCGTTTCAGCCCAGGGAGGAGCCGGAGAGAGCTTGGTCCTTCTCAGGAGCCGCCAACGCTTGCTTGTTCCACCCAGGAGACACCTGCATGGGATCAGGAGAGATACTCAACATTCAAGCGGGACAAAAACATGGAAAAGACCTGCAGGTAACATCATATTTGTTTCCATTCGTGTAGTTTAAGACCAAACAGCTAAAAAAAAAAAATACTAATTCTTGTGTCAGTTTGCTGAGAAGGTGGGTGTTGAACAGTGAGAACACATGGACACAGGGAGGGGAGCATCACACACTGGGGTCTGTCGGGGGAAATAGGGGAGGGACAGCGGGGGGTGGGGAGTTGGGGAGAGATAGCATGGGGAAAAATGCCAGATATAGGTGATGGGGAGGAAGGCAGCAAATCACACTGCCGTGTGTGTACCTATGCAACAATCTTGCATGTTCTTCACATGTACCCCAAAACCTAAAATGCAATTAAAAATAATAATAATAAAATAAAATAAAAAAGAAGGCATTAAAAAAATACTAATTTGGCAAGGATTTGCCAGCATGGGTGGTAGAAGTTTAATTTGGAACAACTCTGGAAAACAGGCAGCATCTACTAAATCCTAACATACACATATCTAATGATCCAGCAATTCGAGTCTCAGGTGTGTGTATGCCCAGCAGACATGTCCACCAAGAGACACACAAAAAAATATGTTGAAAGTGTCATTAAAGACTAGAACTCCTAGCTAGAAACTCACCAAATTTCTGTCGACAATACAAAAGATGAATAAACTTTGGTGCGTGCACCCAGTTAAATACTATACGGAAGCATGAAGCTCATGAGTGTACTGATGCATAAAGGAAGCCAGACACAAAAATGTTGCTATGATATTTAATTTCTAAAAACTACAGAAACAGGTGAAACAAAAAATTATTATTTACGAGGTCCAATTATTCAGTTGTTTTTGTTTGTTTTTGAAACAGGGTCTCACTCTGTTGCCAGGCTAGAGTGCAGTGGCATGATCTCGGCTCACTGCAATCTCAGCCACGTGGGCTCAAATGACTCTCCTGCCTCAGCCTCCCGAGTAGCTGGGACTACAGGTGCCCGCCACCACGCCCAGCTAATTTTCGTATTTTTAGTACAGATGGGTTTCACCATGTTGGTCAGGCTGGTCTCGAACTCCTGACCTTGTGATCAGCCCATCTCAGCCTCCCAAAGTGCTGCGATTACAGAAGTGAGCTATCACCCCTGGCCATGTTTTTTGTTTGTTTGTTTTTGTTTGTTTTTGTAACTGCCATTCTAAAATACATGTCAGGTGATATGTCATTGAGTTTTTTATTTCCGTTTTCCTGATGCTTAGTGATGTTGAGCATAATTTCTTACACATGTTGGCCATTTGTATGTCTTTGGAGACAGGTCCATTCAAGTCCTTTGCTCATTTTCATATCAAATTATTTAAATATTTGCTATTGAGTTGTAGGTGAGATCCTTAGATATTTTGGGTGTGAACCTTTACCGCATATTTGGCTTGCAAATATTTTCCCCAGTCAGTAGGCTGACTTTTGACTCTGTTTCTCCTTTGCTGTGTGGAAGCTGTTTGGTTTGGCTTTTTTTAATCCAGTGTCTGTTCATATCCTTCACCTACTTTTTGATGAAACAAAATGAAAATATCAAATATCAAAATGTATGGGACACTGCTAAAGAAATGCATAAAGGAAAATTTTTGCAAGCTACCCATCTGACAGATGGTTAATATCCAGAATGAAGAGATCTAGGGGTCATCATACCCATTTCTCTCTTTTCACAGTATGGCTGAAATATTAAGAATTATTTTTCCCAAAGTCACTCAGGCAGCAAGATGTAAAGTCAATTGGAAACATCAGTAGAGTGCTTGTTTCCTAAGTTTACTGAGGAATGAGATTTTATCAAAGTGTCTAATCTTGCTCTCCTTACACTTCCCAATTTGATGGGGTTTTTTGTTTTATTCTTGTAAATTTATTCATTTGCTCACACTTAGTCTTTTACTCTTGATTTTCCCCAGACTCTCAGATAGGAAAAACTACATACATCAAAAAACAATACAATGGGTTAAGCTCACTGTGAATTAAAGAAGTTACAATGGATTGAGATGTGATTTCCTCAGTCTAATTGGGAAATCAATTAAATGTCGACATTTTAGAGATGGAATAATGAACAGTTCCTTGTTTTACTATTGAGAAATTACACCGTGAAAGTCTTTGGTAGATTTTTTAATTTCTGTAAACTATACTTATTTTATTTTTATTTAACTGCCTTTCATTCCTCCTGTTAAACGATACTTATTTTAATATATCACTTGTTTTTTTCTTTTTTTTTCTATTTCTTAAATTATACTTTAAGTTTTGGGGTACATGTGCCGATCTTACAGGATGGTTACATAGGTATACAGATGATATGGTGGTTTGCTCCATCCATCCCCGTCACCTGCGTTAGGTATTTCTCTTAGTGTTAGCCTTCCCCGATCTCCCCATTTCCTGCTACCCCTCCCCTAGCCCCCCACCACCCAACAGACCCCAGTGTGTGATGTTCCCCTTCCTGTGTCCACGTGTTCTCATTGTTCAATACCCACTTACAAGCGAGAACATGCTTTATGCTTTTTGCTTTTGTTGCTTGTGCGTTTTGTGTTATATCCCATCAATCATTGCAAAAACAGTAGCATAAAGCTTTTCTCCTACGTTTTCTTGTAGAAGTTTTACAGTTTTAGGTCTGACGGTTCATCTTTAGTTCATTTTGAATTGATTCGTGTATGGTGAAAAATCAGGATCCGATTTTATTCTTTTGCATGTAGATAGCTAGTTTTCTCGACATCTTTCTAATATATGCATTTAATAGGAAATTTTCCTTTATGCATTTCTTTAGCAGTGTCCCATACATTTTGATATTTGATATTTTCATTTCGTTCCATTAAAAATAATTGCTAATTTATCTTGTCTCTGGATTCTGGATTATTTAGAAGGTTGTTGTTTTCCATATGTTTGGAAAATTTTCTCCTACCTTTCTGCTATTTATTTCTTATTTACTTCCATTATGATCAGCGGACATACTTTGCATGATTAAAAATTCGTTAAGATTTATTTTATGACCCAGGATATAGCCTATCTTCATGAATATTTCATGGATACTTAAAAACAATATATAGTCTGCTATATTTAAGTGAGATTTTCTGTAAACGTCAATTAGATATAGTTGGTGGATATTCTTGCAGATATTTTGTCTACTTATTCTACTGATTGCTGAAAGAGGGTATTGACACTCCCAGGTATAATCATCAACTCGCTCCTTTCTCTTTCAGTTCTATTAGGTTTTACTTCATAAATTTTGAAATCTTGTTGTTACACGCATACCTCTGAGATGTTTATATGTTCTTTGTGAATTAACTTTTTTTTTTTTTTTTAGACAGAGTCTCTCTCTGTCACCCAGGCTGGAGTGCAGTGGTACATTCCTGGCTCACTGCAACCTCTGCCTCCCAAGTTCAAGCCATTCTCCTGCCTCAGCCTCCCGAGTAGCTAGGATTACTACTAGCTAGGATGACTGGGTACTTGGGAGGCTGTGCCTCACCAAACCCAGCTAATTTTTGTATTTTCAGTAGAGATGGGTTTTTGTCATCTTGGCCAGGCTGGTCTCAAACTCCTGACCTCAGGTGATCCACTTGCCTGGGCCTCCCAAAGTGCTGGGATTACACGCATAAGCCACCATGTCAAGCCTGAATTGACCCTTTTATCATGATGTAATATGTCTTCCTAAAAATCTTGCCCTAAAGTCTAGTTTGTGTAAGTTTAATATAATCACTTTAGCTTTCCTTTTTAAACGTTTTTATTGTATGTCTTCTAATTTTTAATCCACTTCTATAGTTACATTTAAGGTGGATTCTTGTAGACAGCATAAAATTCTGGTTTTTGAAACATTGGTTTTATCTTGTTATTTTAATTGGTGAATTTGGATCATTTACATATAATGCAGTTATTAACAATCTGGGCTTTCATTTCTTTGTTTTCTGTTTGCTCTCTCTCTTTTCTGTTCCTCTGTTCTCCCTTTACTGCCATCCTTTGGAATATTTTAATTCTTTAATATCATATTTTCATTTATCATTTGATTCTGACTATATATCCTTGTACAGTCTCGGTTGCTCTGGGGATTGTAACTTATATACTTCACTTTTTACAGTCTAGTTAGCGTTAATATTTTACTTCTGTGGAATTTAGAAACCTCACAACCATATGTGTTCCTTTACTACCCCCTCTCTATCTTGTAATTGTCATATATGTCACATCTACATCTATGGAAAACTGCTTCAGAAAATGTCATAATGTTTGTTGTCCACAATCATACGTATTCGAAAGAACCGAAGAGAAAAATAATAAAAAACGTTGAATATAGGTAACATGAAACACTCTACTGTGATTCTAACAGAAAATATAAAGAAATAAAAGGAGAAACATTGGCCGGGCACGGTGGCTCATGCCTGCAATCTCAGCACTTTGGGAGGCCAAGGCGGGCGGATCATAATGTCAAGAGTCTGAGACCATCCTGGCCAATATGGTGAAACTGTCTCTACTAAAAATACAAAAATTAGCCGGGTGTGGTGGTGCGCGCCTGTAGTCCCAGCTACTTGGGAGGCTGAGGCAGAAGAATCACTTGAACCCGGGAGGCAGAGGTTGCAGTGAGCCAGATCATGCCACTGTACTCCAGCCTGGGTGATAGAGTGAGACTCCGTCTCAAAAAATAAAAATAATAAAAAGAGAAACAACAAGGAAAATGTATTTCCAATGCAAAACACTAAGAATCAGTAGCCAGAAATTATTAAGAATGTACCAAAATACATAGCACAGAAGAAAAATTGGCAAAATATATAAGTATACACTTCATAGAATAGAAATACCAAATGTTTCATGAGCATTTAAGAAGTTGTTGTGGCCCACTAGTCATCTGGGAAATGCTAATTCAGATAATGATAAGATATGTAATGCTCGGAAAGTTGCAAAATATATTAAATATGTGAAAATGGTAAGAGATGGAAGGGCCTAGAGCAACTGGAACCGTTTTGCCTTGTTAATGGGAATATAAATTGGCATGAAACTATTGGAGAAAAATTTGGCAACAACTACTCAAGATGAAGGTGCGTGGACCCTAGATGAGCTCACTTCTAGATGTACGTCCTGGAATAACTTTCCCCTTTGCTTGCATCAGGTTCACCAAAGCAGCGCTTTAAATAGGGAGAAATTGGTGAGAAGAAACCCAAAGTTACTCATAGGAGAACAGGTCATTAAATTATGTCATAAGTCTCAATACTAAATAATGAACTAGTCTACTTACATCAACACAGATGAAACAAATATAAATTGCTGAGTAGAAGTATAAGTCAGTGAAGGCATTACACCATATACCATGTTTACAAGTTTTAAAAAGCCTTCTTTAATACCATCCGTTGTCTGTGGTCAAACAACACAGAGTATGCAAAGAAAACAAGATTGGGAATTACACCCCTCAAGGTGAGAATAAGAAGAAATTGTGGAGATACACAGGATGGAAAGAACAGAAGCCTTAACTGCTTCTATAATTTGATGTCTTCTTTTTATTTTGATGATGATTAGTATTTGCTTTAAATCTATCACTGTGCCTGTGTCTTATTTGTGTTTAAAAATTCAATGTGGCTTGCATAGTACTCATATTGATTCTATAGCGTTCCATATGTTTGAAGCATTACAAACATTGTTTCACAGAGTCTAGAATTCTATGACACGCATAGGGGAAGCCTGATCATTTTAAACAAAAAATTAAAGATGGAAATATGTTCCAATGTAAGGCTTCGGGATAAAAGAATGGGTCTCCTGCAATGATGGCACTCAGCTAAATATACAAAAACAGGAGAACAAATGTTAGCATCCTTAATAGAGCCAGAGTGTTTAAGACACTCTGTTAATTAACAGAGTTAATTTAACTCTGTTAAACGTCAATGGGACGTTATTCCCATGGGAACAGCTCCCGTGGGAGATCTGCCATCTTCTCCTGGAACAGGTTATCAAAGGCTTCCGCTTGGGCCACTGTGAGGTGATTTTTCCAGTCCCCAGATATGCCTGGAATCATGAAACAGAGACTCAGGTTAGATCAAGAGTTGGCTTGTCAGACCCGAACACCTTTCCTTGGCCTGTTCCTACAATGCACCTGACGTGGATGATGTAGCAAACATAGCAGCATGGCCATTCACTGTGGGCTTTCTATCCTACATGACAACATAACCGTTTACACCTCTACCCACCTGGAACAATTTCCTACCTTCTCCTCTCTCCCAGCCAGCCCTGTGCACAGTTCATCAGGAAGAATGTATGTTTCATCTGATACATGCAAAATCTAGCCACATCTCACCACCTGTTTCTACCACCTTGACCTAAGCCAACATTGCCTTTCACCTGGATTACTGTAGCAGACTTCTTTTTTTGTTTGTTTTGTGTTTTGTTTTGAGATGAAGTCTCACTCTGTCGCCCGGGCTGGAGTGCAGTGGTATGATCTTGGCTCACTGCGACCTCCACCTCCCAGGTTCAAGTGATTCTCCTGCCTCAGCCTCCCGAGTAGCTGGGACTACAGGCGCATGCCACCACACCTGGCTAAATTTTGTATGTTTTAGTAGGGAGGGGTTTCACTATATTGGACAGGCTGGTCTCAAACTCCTGACCTCGTGGTCTGCCCACCTCGGCCTCCCAAAGTGCTGGGATTACAGGTGTGCTACCGCACCTGGCCTATTGTAGCAGACTTCTAACTGGTCTCTGTGTTTGATCCTTCTCCTTTGTAAGTTAGACTCAGCATGGCAGCCCTCTCAGTCCCTCGAGAAGCTATGCCAGATCGTGTCACGTCTCTGCTCAGATTCTCCAAGGACTCTCGGTTTCACTCAGTGCAAGTGCTTGAGGCAGGTGTAGGGCTCCAGGTGATTTGGCCCCTGTGGCTTCTCTGACCCCTTTCCCTGTGCCTACCCACTCCATCACGCTACTCCATCACATTAAGGCTTCTGATTCTGCCTGAAATGTGGCAGGCGTCCCCACTCCTCAGACCACTGGGGTCCCACCCTCCTTCCCCCTGGAACGCTGCTCTCTCAAATTGTCCATCACTTGCCTGTCTGCCTCTTTCCAATGCAAGTTCTCAGCGAGGTTCTCTGTCACCACCCAGTTTAGAAATCACTCCCCACCCTTGCTGTATTTCGCCTCATAACACTTACCATGTAGGAGGGGCTCTTTGTATTTATTTCCTTTCTGTGGCATATGTGTACGGTATTAACCGTAACATACATAACCTTTAGAGAGGCACAACGTTTACTTTTTAAGTTGCCAAAGACTTTGTGTTTCAAAGAGCAGCCAACATAGAATATGTATTCCATACATTTGTTGAAAGGATAATTAAAAAATGAAAAAACTCTTATGATCTCCCTTTTACAGGTGGTGTGGGTGGGGAAGCCTGGAGGGGTTACACAATTCATGTAATAGACATGCATCTGAAGCGAAAGCTTTTGACTCCAGAAGTCGTACACTGAATTCTGTGATTATATAATTATTTATATATCACATCAATCGATATTTATATATTCTATCTATAGATAAGTGGATAGATAATATAGCATAGCATATAATTATATGTAAATTAGTATAACTCTTATTTTTAGTTCGGGGTACATGTGTAGGTTTGTTATATAGGTAAACTTGTGCTGTGGGGGTTTGTTGTACACATTATTTTATCACCTGGGTATTAAGCCTAGTACCCGTTAGTTATTTTTCTTGATTCTCTCCCTCCTCCCACCCTCCACCCTCTGATAGCCCCCCATGTCTTTTGTTCCTCTGTATGTGTTCATGTGTTCTTATCGTTTAGCTCCCACTTATAAGTCAAAACATGAGGTATTTGGTTTTCTGTTACTGCAGGTAAATCTTCCTTCTTCCCTTTATGTTGAGCCTATGTGTGTGTCTGCGTGTGAGATGGGTTTCCTGAATACAGGAATGTGCTGCTTGTCATAGGAACAATTCTGTGTCTCCCAAGTGGCAGGAGGCACTTGTTGAATTCAGTTTGGCTAATTATTATTTAGGGCAACCAAAGGGCATTAACTAGTATAGTGTGAGTATAAATTCTGGTTGAGCTTAGAACCTGGTTTTCTAAGATTCTGGCATTATCAATTCACCCTATCCCTGGTGTAAATCTGACTGGGATAATCTGTGGAGTGCTCTTCACCCTTGAACTCAAGGAAGGTCCCTGGAACAGCCACATAGGTGTCACCTGATACAGAATCTCATATCCCAACACAGAACTACTGAAGGAGGTTGGATTTCAGCAAAATCTCCAGGGGATTTAAAGGTACATTAAAATTTGAGAAACACTGGACAGCACATCTTAACCATGATGCACTGACCTTAGCCTTGGAACTGAAGGCAGACTTGGAGAAGAGCTGGATTAGGAGGTGTGAGGTCATGAGACATTTAGTAATTTACACCCAGCCAGAGACTCTACCCAGGACAGTTGCTCCCAGATGGGCACAGACTGGATCTACTTGGGATCCCCCTTGGAGTGAATCAAGCAGAGAATCTCAGTCAACCAATTTGTTCCTGAGTAAAGAAGAAAAAGAAATGGTCACTCATTTCAATGTGACTTAAAAATTATAGTGAAATACACGTAACCTAAAATGTACCGTCTCAACCACTTTTAAGCATATAGTTTAGTACTATTAAATATATCCTTACTGTTGCTCAACCTATCTCCAGATCATTTTCATCTTGCAAAACTGAAACTCTGCCCAGCTAACATCAACCCCCCCATTTACCCCTCTCTCCAGCCCCTGGCAACCACGATTATCCTGTTTCTAGAAACTCCATGACTCTAGGTACCTTATGTAAGTGGAGGTACCCGCACCCGCACCTTCTTGAGGCCGGGTGCAGTGGCTCACGCCTATAATCCTAGCACTTTGGGAGGCTAAGGCAGGTGAATCAAAAGGTCAGTAGTTCAAGACCAGCCTGGCCAATATGGTGAAACTCCATCTCTACCAAAAATACAAAAATTAGCTGGGTGTGGTGGCACATGCTGTAGTCCCAGCTGCTTGCGAGGCTGAGGCAGGAGAATTGTTTGAACCAGGGAGGCGGAGGTTGCAGTGAGCCGAGGTTGCATGAATACACTTTTGCCTGGTGACAGAGTCAGACTCAGTCTCAAAAAAAAGAAATAGATATACTCCACCATGACATCCTCACAGTGACTGCATGGGTTGAATTAGAATGGTGTATTCCTGACCTACTATACATCCTTTGAAGACAGACACGGAATGAATTTGTTCAGTTCATTGGAAGGCTTCAGTTTATCAGCAGTTAGGGAGGAAATATGTCCAGTCTCTTGACACTGCACTCTATGATCTATACTAGACTATAGCTCTCCCCAGGTATCAAGCCAGTCCATGCTCTATCATGGATGAATGTTCTCCCAGGAGACACCAGAGTCCAGCTGTGCAATGAACTATAGTCACCTCAGGGGACACTGAGTCCATGCTCTGTACTGGAGTACAGCTAGCCCAGGGGATACCTGAGTTCCTAGTCTGTGCTCCACCACAGTTACCCCAGGTGTCATCTGAGTCCATGCTGTGCAATGAACTATAGTTACCTCAGGTGACTGAGTTCAGGCACTGTACTGGACTACACTTAGCCCAGGAAATATTTAAATCCATGCTCTGTGATTGACTGCAGTTACCCCACGTGATAATAGAGTTCATTCTCCGTAATTGACTGCATTACCCCACGTGATACCTGAGGCCACGCTTCGTAATTAACTACAGTTACCCCACATGATACCTGAATCCACGCTCCGTAATTGACTACATTACCCTACGTGATACCTGAGTCCGTGCTCTGTAATCAATTACAGTTACCCCAGGTGATACCTGAGTCCATGCTCCGTAATTGACTACATTACCCCACGTGATACCTGAGTCCACGCTTTGTAATTAACTGCAGTTACCCCAGGTGATACCTGAGTCCACGCTCCGTAATTAACTGCAGTTACCCCAGGTGATACCTGAGTCCACGCTCCGTAATTGACTACATTACCCCACGTGATACCTGAGTCCACGCTTCGTAATTAACTGCAGTTACCCCAGGTGATACCTGA
>PVKP010043617.1:0-17235 GCA_004027715.1 Plecturocebus donacophilus
TCACGCTTCTGCTTGGGGCTGGCTGGCGTATTCCCTCCCCAGATGGATGTGTTTTCACATTTCACAAAAGAGTATGTTCCTAAAAAACAGCAAGTAGGCCGGGCGTGGTGGCTCATGCCTGTAATCACAGCACTTTAGGAGGCAGAGGCGGGTTAGATCACTTGGGGTCGAGTTTGAGACCAGCCTGGCCAACACAGTGAAACCCCATTCCTACCAAAAAATACAAAAATTAGCCGGGCGTGGTGGCAGGCACCTGTAATCCCAGCTACTCAGGAGGCTGAGGTTGGAGAATGGCTTGAACCCAGGAGGTGGAGGCTGCAGTGAACCAAAATCATGTCACCGCACTCTAGCCTGGGTGACAGAGTGAGACTCTGTCTCAAAAAAAAGGACAAAAAACAAAAAAGAAACAAACAAACCAGCAATCAGATGGCAAGGTCTCATAATGTTCTTAAGTGAAAATATGAAGTTACAAAACAACACTGTGATGTGACTTAGGAAAAACAAGTAGGGGCCAGGCGCGGTGGCTCACGCCTGTAATCCCAGCACTTTCTGAGGCCAAGGCGGGTGGATCACTTGAGGTCAGGAGTTCGAGACCAGCCTGGCCAATGTGGCGAAACCCTGTCTCTATTAAAAATACAAAAATTAGCCGGGCATAATGGCAGGCGCCTGTAATCCCAGTTACTCGGGAGGCTGAGGCAGGAGAATCGCTTGAACCCGGGAGGCTGAGGTTGCAGTGAGCTGAGATCACGCCACTGCACTCCAGCCTGAATGACAGAGTAAGACTCCACCAAAAAAAAAAAAGCCAAAAAAAAAGAAACCCAACAAAAAAAAAAAAGGAGAGAAAAGAAAAAGCAAGTGGGGGGTATATGCGTGGAAGAACATAAAAAAGGCCGGAAGGAACCGCATCCGATGTGAGGGCTGAGCGTGTCTGCCGAGGCTGCCTGCGCTGCTGCAACTCTTCTGTGTTCTGATCGCTTTTGTAATCAACATGTATTATTCTCACGAGCAGATAAACGCCCTGTTGTGCACATTTGGGATGAGAGAAGGGTGCTGCAGGCGAAAAGTCAAAGGGGCAGAGCGGGCCGGCTTCTCCGTCTGGTGTGGCCTCCCTGCCTGGCCTCCTGGAGCCTGAAGAGCTCAGCCTCCAGCCACTCGGCTTGCACTCTCGGTCTCTACACGCAGCCTCACCTTCCCCAGAACGCACACCCACCCTCCACTTCCCTCAGGGTCTGCCGCCTCCAAACCTCTGTCCATGCTGGGTCCTCGTCCGGGCCACCCTCTCCTGCCCAGTTTGGCAGGTGCACGTCTTCCTAGCCGGGGGGCCTGCTCAGAAGGCAGCTCTTTCAGGAAGCCTCTGAAGGTCCCCTGGCTGAAGAGACCCCACCTTCTGCGGCTCTCCCGCCACCTCCTCTCTGGTGAGCTGCCCGCTCTCTTCCTTGAGTCAGAGTTCAAGGTGTGGCTTCTCGCCTGTGAGGGCAAAGTCTGCCACCGACTCCTCTCCCTGGCTGCCAGCTCCGCGCAGCGGGCGGGTGCTCGGTAAACATTACTAAACTCATTGGCCCCCTTTGGGCAAACGGGACAGCGGGGAGAGGCCTGGCGTGGCTGGAAAAGCAGTCTGGATGCCCCGCTTGTGGCTGCCTCAACGGCTTTATCTGACAGCCATGGGCACCAGGACAAAGAGGCGTGCTCTGGCTGCCTCGGCCTCCTCTCTCCCCGGGGCAGGCAGGGTGACATAGCATGCCTGGGCCACACCGCGAGCTCAGGCCAGAGCCAGCAGTCGGCTCCTAACACCGGCGAGAGCCCTTCCGTAGGCCTGACCCCCAGCACATCCCAGGACCCCGCCGGCTTCCCAGGGAGGGTTCCCAGGAGTCTGTGCTGGCGTGGAGAGGAGCTGGGGGCCCTGGGTGTGCAGCTGCAGACGTTGGGGGCACCCAGAACCCTGATCAGAGTCGTCCCCTTGGCATACTGGGAAAAAGTCGCTCAGACAGGGCTGCAGGGCTCTCAGACCCTTTGTATCTTCTTCTCTGAGTCTGAGTCTTGGGGAAGTTGGGAAGCCCTCGGGGAGCTTCCCTTCACCCGACAGTCCCACCCTCAGGATGGAGCTGAGGCAGAGTCTGCACCCCTAAACTGGCTTCTCTGTGAAACTGTTAGGAAAGGTCTGCAGACGGCATCATCTGGACTCAATTCCTCCTCCCTGCTATGAATCGTGGACCAAAGTGTTCAGGTCACCACAGTGATGACTCCAGCGCTGAGCTGGCGCGGGGCGGGATCAGCAGCTTGGATGGAACGACGACCAATGCGGCCCCACAGCAGGGGCCCCGCTGACCTCATGGTGCAGAACAGGCTCGGAGAGGTCGGGGACTGCCCAGGGCCTGCGGACAATGTGGTGTGAGGAGGGGATGTGAGGTGGCACGGGCCTCTCCGGTTCCCAAGGGAACCCTCAAATCACCCCAGTGCCACCCAGCCCAGGGACAGAGGGGACAGAGCCATGCTGAGTGCACAGCCCACTAGCCACTGTGTGCCAGGTGCCAGGCACCTGCAGTGTGCTGGTCATGGGGCTAAGGTGGGGCTGTGCTGGCAGCACCATAGGCAGCATGTGGCACCAAACCCCAGGCCAGCTTCCCTCCTTCTGCCCTCACAGCAACCCCTGGGGCAGCAGGTGTTACTAGATTCCCATTTGATGGGTGAGGAGGTGCCAGGAGGCTGTGTCACTCGGCCAATCTAGCAGTCCACACATCAGAGTCCACGCTCTGCCACCATTAGAATGGGGCTTGTGATGGCTGCCCCACTCAGTTCAGGGGCCCCCACCAGAAGCTCTCAGGCCACACCCCGGGACTTCAGATACACTCCCGGCAAGTGGCAAGGAGCCCTGAGAGGTCCAGAGTCCAGCCAACTTCAGGTCTCCTGGGCAAGAGGAACCAGACCTCCCCCACACACCCATCGAACCCAGCAGTCACCCAAAGAGGGTTCTCTGACAGTCCAGGCTGATGCAGCTCACCGTGGCAAAAGACCTTCCCTGAACCAGGTCTGCACATACAGGACCATGTAGCCCTCTGGGAATGCTGAGGCTGGGGGCAGCCATGGACACTGGAGCTCCTGCCCTGTAACAAGTGCCATCCATGTGGAGGAGCCAAGCCCAAAGAATACCCCAAGGTAAGAGGGAAGAGCCCTGTGGGGCAGAGGGCAGCCTGAGCATCTGCTAAGAGAGGGGCTCTCATGGAGGCCCTGGAGACACCTGGAGGAGATCACTGCAGAGGAAGCCTCTAGACCAGGCTCCATCCAGCAAGTAAGGTCTCTACCAGCTTAGAGATTGTAAGCCCTTTAGATAGGGAGGGAGAAGGTGGGCAGATGGATGGAAGGCTGTGTGGATGGAAGGACGGATGAATGCACGGATGTGTGAATGGGTGGATGGATGGATGGATGAATGGATGAGTGGAAGCATCGATGAATGAATGAGTGTATGGATGGATGAGTGGTGTATTAGTCTATTCTCATGCTGCTAATAAAGACAAACCTGAGACTGTGTGATTTATAAAGGAAAGAGGTTTAATGGACTCACAGTTCCACATGGCTCGGGAGGCCTCACAATCATGGCAGAAGGCAAAAGAGAAGCAAAGACATGTCTTACATGGCAGGAGGCAAGAGAGCATGTGCAGGGGAGCTCCCCTTTAGAAAATCATCAGATCTTGTGAGATTCATTGACTACTGTGAGAACAGAATGGGGGAAACGGCCCCTATGATTCAGTTATCTTCACCTGGCCCTGCCCTGGACACATGGGGATTATTACAATTCAAGGTGAGATGTGAGTGGGGACACAGCCAAACCATATCAAGTAGATAGATGGATGGATGAGTGGATGGATAGATGAGTGGATGGATGGATGGATGGATGGATGGAAGCATGAGTGGATGGATGAATAAGTGGATGGGTGGATAGCTGGTTAATGGATGAATGTATGTATGGATGGATGGATGCATGAGTGGATGGATGATTGGATGGATGGGTGGATGAATGGATAGATGAATGGATGGATGAGTGAATAGATGAATGGATGATTGGATGGATGAATGAGTAGATGGATGGGTGAATAAATGGATAGATGGATGAGTGGATGGATGGATGTATGACTGAATGGATAGATGAGTAGATGGATGGGTGGATAAATGGATGGATGGATGAGTAGATGGATGGGTGAATAAATGGATAGATGGATGAGTGGATGGATGGATGGATGAATGAGTGGATGGGTGGATGGCTGACTGAATGGATGAGTGGATGGATGGATGTGTGGATGGATGCATGAGCAGATAGATAATTGGTTGGATGGATGGATAAATGGATGGATGGATGAATGTAAGAAAGGAAGAGAGAGAAGGAGGCTATATTGATTGATTTATAGTTTCAGTCTTACCAGAAACTTCTGCAGACGGGGTTGCTTACAAACAGATGTTTCTTCCCTCACTGTCCTGGAGGCTGGACGTCTGCGATCAAACTGTGGTGGGGCTGGTTCTTCCGCAGTCTCCTTCCTTGGCTCGTAGACAGCGTCTTCTCCTCCAATTTGTACAGGTTGTTCCTCTGTGTGAGTCTGTGTCCTAATCTCCTCTTATGAGGATGCCAGTCATATTGAATTAAGGCCCACCCTAGTGACTTCCTTTTAACTTGATTACATATGTAAAGATTCTATCTCTAAATATCACATTCCAAGGTCCTGGGGGTTAAGACTTCAACATATGAATTGTTGGGGGGACATGATTCAGCCCATAGCACATAACTATCACAAACACTTCTGAGGTCCATGGAAGGAGGGAACATGGATGCTCATTGCTCCCCAGAGTCCCAGCAACGCTGCTCAGCTCAGGTCTGTGCAAGGGAGGATGGCCATCTGCTTCACCATGGTCTGGAGTCCCCTTCTTTCCTTAGTCAGGACTCCAGGTCCTCTGTCCCGTGGACCCCTCTTCCCAAACTCCTCTCTGGCCAGGACTTACACGCTGAAGGCCACAGCCTGGAGTGGCATTCCACTTCCTCCACATATTAGCTGTGTGTCTTTGGGTCTGTTACTTAACCTCTCTGTGCTTCAATTTCCTTCTCTATAAAGTGGGATCATAATATGCCCTACCTCATAGGTTTTTATGAGGACAAAATGAGGGACATTCATGGGATATTGGAACAGTGCCAACCACCAGCAAGCACTAGGTTAGTGTTTGCTAAATAAATGAAGAAACCAACTCCATGGGCAGGCTGAAGGTAGAATAGCATCCAGCCTTGTCTGTGAACTTGGAGCTCAGAGGGCTGTGGGCTCAGAGGAGGGGAAGGGCCTGCTGTGGTCAGACCCATGTCCGGAGGGGGCTTTTGCTTAGCGGGGGCTGCTGGCCAGGCAGCGCCAGCCGCACCCCATTTTATGCATATTAGAGAGAAACTCAAGCATGAGGGTCTGCAGTTGTCCCACTTGTTTACAGCATTTGTGGGAGCATATTTCTGGCAAGGAAGCTGACAATAAACCAAGGCCCGGGCCGGCCCGGCTGGCGGGCAGCGAGTGAAGACAGCTGCCGAGGCGGGTGCCTCCCGGTGGGCTGGGGCCGGAAACCAGGGGCTCTGTCTCAGGCGCTTCAAAGAAGAGCCTTTGTCTGGGGCAGCCGAGCCAAGGGCGCCACGGGGGCAGGCAGGCTGGGGCTCTGGGTGCTGTCCGACTCACTCCGCGACCCCACACGGGCAGCTCCCATTCCCTGGGTCTCAGGCTCCCGACTGCGAAGTGAAGGGGAGCGAGGAGCCCGTGTGCCTGCTGTGAGCCCCGCGTTGGCTCCAGGGAAGGGAGGGTGCGCTCAGGTGCTGCCTAACTCCTCAGAGCCTTCATTCTGCAGCTTTGAGCTAGAGGCTCTCAGAACACTCAGCCAAGCAGCAGGCAGGCCAGGGCGTGGCCTCCGGACAGGAGGTCAGGGGCGGAGGACAGGCAGGGCCGCCGGGTGAGAGAACGCAGAGGCTCTGCGGGAGACAGGCAGGGCGGTCCTGCATGGGTGCGCACATTGGTGAGGCCTGGCAGGAGGTCGGACTTCCGACAGCCGCCGGGCCTGCACCCTCCCTTGGGCCTGGAACTCCATGCACCTGCTTCTCCGCTCCCTCCAGAAGGATGTGTCTGCACACCCTGGCTGAATGATGTCCCCAGGGCACCTGAGATGCCGCAGCTTCAGGTGACTCCCCTGCCTCCCAAGGACAGTTACTGAAGGCATTTTCATAAAGGACGCCTCACCAAGGCACAGTTTTTAAGAACCTCTAATGTGAAGTGGGTGTTTTTCAGGCACTGGAAAAGGCCCGGCAGTTTCTGTAAGGAGAAACCCCTCTGACTCCGCCAAGGGGGCCGGTGCTGTGTCTCATTTGCCCATGCAGCTGCTGAGCCCAGCCAGTGGGCAGCACTCGGCTATGGGTGGCCGTGGGCAGGTTCCCTGGGCTCCTGGGGCCTCGTCTTCAGTCTGTACTTCGCACTGTCCTCCTCCTGCTGGGTCAAATCCTACACTTGGGACCACCTGCAAGTCACCTCCTCCCTGAAGCCGTCCACAGCACCAGAGACTTCGCTGGCCCCTTCGTTTTCTCGGAAGGCAGAGAATCTTCTAGTGTGCGTGAATTACAATGAATTGTGTCCCAGTCTTATCTGCTATGGCTGACCAGTAGCTTTGACACAGGTAGGTTGTGTTCAAATCTCTGAATCACCCCCCACACACACCGTCACCCGCCCCCACACCTTGTCCGGAGCTCAGCATGTCACTCAGTGTCGGTTGGGGTCAGGGGACTTCACAGCCAGATCCTTCAAGTCAGGTGCTTTGCACAGCAAATCTTACTCGACCTCCAAGCAAGTGGGTGATGTAGTACCCAGGCCACAGATGAGGACACAGAGGGTCAGAGAGGCAAAGGGTTTCCCCCAGGAACACGATGGAGCCAAGAGTTGGCCCCAGACTCTTAGGGTTCCAAGGTCTTCTCATCCCCTCTTGGTAAGGTCAGCCAGAGGGGAGAATAAATGCGCCAGGGGCTCAGGAGTTCTTGGAGTCAGGGTTGATGATGCCACTGACCTTGCTGGACTTAACATTCATTCAACAAATATTTGTCCCAGACACCAGAAGAACCAGGGGAAGCCCCACCCCCAGCCCCAGGTGCCTGCCCAGACACAGGCAGCACGGCTCATGAGGTGGGACCCTCTTGTGGGGCGTACACTAGAAGGGCAGGCACTGGCCGTCGGCTCTGGCTTGCTGCAAAGGTGCCCCTTGTTTGGTGAGGTGAGGACAGGGTGGGGGATGGGTTGGCCCCAGCCAGGACATCGCCTGTGTCACTCAGCAGCAGACTGACCGGCGCCTGCCGCCCGGCCGCACTGCTGACCCCTCTGCCGGCTCTAGCCAATATTTGAGGTCAGGAGGCAAGAGCAGCACCTGTGAGCGGGCCACAGGGCCAACGCGGCTCCCTCCCGGCCTTCTGCTGCCACTCCGCTCCCTGAAGCCAGCAGGCCCAGCTCAGGCGCTCCGCCAGGGCTCTCACGGTCCTAGCTGCAGGGGTGAGGTAGCAGGACCTCCTTCTTTAGCCTCTAATGCATCCTTTGCTGCAGCAGGGGGCCTGCCAGGCAGGTGCGGGGTGGGCATCTCTTGCCAAGGCCCCCTAGGCACTCTTGCATCAGGTTGGTGCTGTCTGAGGTCCTGGAGGCGTCTCAACTGGAGACTCTTTCTCAGCCAGACGGGCTGGACCACGATGTCTTCCTGTGTGTGTGATTTACAATGAGTTGTGTCCCGGTCTTATCTGCTATGGTTGACCAGTAGCATCACAGAAGGGGAAACTGAGGCCCAGAGTGATGCAGCCTGGGACCTCCCAGGCCAAGGTCCACCAGCTTGGCTCATGGTTCCAAAACCAGGTGCTGGCGCAAAAGCCATACCTCTGCCTTGAGGGGCCCATGGGCCCTTGAATGCTCAGAGCTGAGCGTGCTCCAGAGAAGACACGCAGGGCCAGGGAAACTGGAGGAGCAGTCACCCTCCCGCCGCTGTCCTGGGGGGTCTTCCTGAGGGAGGTGCCATCTGCTCAGAGACTGAGGATGAGGAGGGGGGGGACAGCCTATGGGAACAGGGGAAGGACCTCTCCCAGTCCCAGGGGTCATTTTTCAGGAAGGCCCAGGCCATCTGAGGAGCTCCATAGGCCCCGCAATGGGTGGCGGGCCTGGGGCTCTGTAGCAGGGCTTTGAACTCCCAGCCAGCTCCAGGACGGCTGCCTGGCTGTGTTGCTGGCCCTCCTCCTGGCCCGGCCCCCCTGTCCCCGAACTGGATCCAGGCAGGCAGGGAAATGTGGATGTCAGCTCTGAACCACCACATTCCTGAGGTCCCTTCTGGGCCCAGAGCTGCACGACCTCCTCTTTCGAGTTAACCCAAAAAGCCATGCTGGGGGCTCCTGCCCCCGCTCCACTCTGCCGCCTCTGCATTCCCCGGCTCCTGCCAGCGCGGCCCAGCCAAGGTTTGCAAGCGCATTCCCAGGGGGCCGGGGGTGGCTGCTGCCTCCCACAGACGGGGTATTTTGGGGGCATCCCCTAAATGAAAACAGGGCAGGAATGCTGGAGGCCACACCGTGTCCCCAAGGCTTGGGTGCGGTGCTTGGAGCTGGCACAGAAGAGGGAAGGGGGAGGAAAGAGGAGAGCAGAGGATGGGAGGAGAGGGGGGCCCAGAGAGCCCTGGAGAGCCGGCGGGACGGGGCGGGTCCGCATGGGAAGGAGAGGGAGCCCAGGGAGGGCCACAGGCCACTGGGGGCCTCAGAAAAGTCACTCTCGGGAACCAGGGTGGAAATCCTGCCTGCCATGATGCTCATCCTCTCTGTGGCCCATGTTCTCATCTGTGAATTGGGAGACGATGTTTGGAAGTCTGCACAGGGCAGGGCCCACGTAAGGGCTGCCTGGGAGCTAGGCTTGGCCTCAGCCCTGTCCTCAGGAAGGGCCACATGGTGTCCATGTGTGCTGGCCCTGGTGGTCCCCTTGGGGTCCTCTTCCCCATCAGTCATGGCACTGGGCCTCCCTGGGGCTGATTTCTTGTGGGTCATGGAATTTCCAGTTTTAAGGGGACTAATGTGGCTCAGCAGGGCGCTCCCCAGCAGGTGTGGGTGAACGACTCTTATCAAGGCCCTCCAGGCACTCCTGAGTCAGGGGGCACTCCCTGGTAGGTGTGAGTGGGCGACTCATTGAGGCCCCCCAGGTACTCCTGAGTCAGGGGGCGCTGCCTGGAAGGTGTGGGTGGGCGACTCTTATCGAGGCCCTCCCAGGCACTCCTGACTCAGGGTGGTGCCATCTGAGGTCCTGGAGGCAAGCCCTGGCTCAGGCAGAAATCTTGTCCAAAGGGAATCTTGTCAGATGCCTCCTACCCCAACACCCCCAGTCCCCTCCCCCACGGCGACAGCCTGTTGACTGGCTGTGCCTGTGTGTCCCTTGTCCTCCCAGGTCCCGACATGGGTCAAGATGAGAGCTGCCTTAGAGATCTCCATTCTGCAGAGGAGGAAACTGAGGCACAGACACGGATGGAGGGAATTTGCCCAAGGCCCTTCAGCCTCCCAGGCCAGGACTCCAGCCCTAGCCCCGTGGCAGGAAGAGGGTCTCATGCTGTCCCTGACCCTGATAATCCTGCATGCACAGCACAGGCCTCGGCCCTCCTATCCCCTGGCCTGGTCCCGCCCTAGTGGGCCCGTCCAGAATGGCCATGGAGGCTTCCATCCTCCCTCCGTCACTGCCATAGAAGAACGTCGTGTGGCATCCCGGGCCTCTGTCCTTCGGGCCACAGGGGCTTCCTGAGCACAGCCACTCACCACATCCCCGGGTCTGGATCCCACTCAAGGACCGGCCTAGGCCCCTGGACCAGGGTAAAAGGGAGACACAGCAAGGCCTAGAAAGGTTAACCAAGGGCTCAGGGTGTCTGGCCGACAGGCAGTGGAGCAGTCTTGACCCCAGGTCTGGCCTCTTTGGTCTGCGGCAGGCAGAGTTGGGAAGCAGGCTTGGGCCCCCTCCAGCTACCCTAGCTGCTCCTCTGAGCCCCCGAGGTGGGCACCAGACCCAGGCCTCACCCAGAGCAACAGGAGGGCACAGAGAAAGTGCCTTTGTCCAGCTCTGGAGAAGGTCCTGCTGAGCAGGGGCAGTTAATGGACTGGTCCGGGGTGGGCCCCACACAATGGCATGTTGTGCCGCCTGTCGGGGGCGATCACCGTGCTCGCCCATCAGGGCCCCGTCGCGGGGACACTGTCATGGGTGCAGGCCACAGCGGCTGCCCAGCAGCCAGGCCCTCCAGTCTGAGAACACAATGGCCATCAGTCACTGGCATGGCACAGGGCCCTGGGCATGGGGAACCGGCAGGAGAGGGCGATGTGAGCACCAGGGCCACCACCAAGACGTCCAGGCTTGGGAGGGCGAGGCCAGCCCGGCCCAGCCCTGCACAGCCATGGCCTTGACATGCGCCTCACTTTCCTGAGCCTGGGTTTTGCATTCCCACAGCGGGGCCAAAGCCCCCTCTGCCACCCAGCCAAACTGTGGGCGAGAGGATGGGAAATAAGGGAAGACAAAGCTCATGGGAAGGTAAGTGTGCAGATGAGGCTGCAGAAAGCTGACGGGAAGCTAGGCCTTGGTCTAAGAAGCCCGACCAGAATGGCTGTGACCCCAAGTGCCCTTTGGATGGGGAAGAGCTGGGGCAGAGCAGCAAGGTTGGCAGGACGGCCAAGGTGTGGCATCCGGGGCACACACAGCCAACAGTCAGTGCTTTGAAGACAAAGAACCTGGAAAGTCAAGGGCTTCCAAGAGTGATAGGGACATCCTTTCATCCTGTTCTTTTTGACTCTAAAACCTCCCATGGCTTCCCAGTACCTATGGCAGCTAGGAATATGATGCATCCTTGTTTCCTTCCAGATAAAAACTCATCTGGAACTCACTTGGGGAGCAGTCCAGGGGTCTCCCTACTGCAGAACGCACCTCGACCCCGGGTGCCCACTGGTCTCTCCACGGCAGACTGCACTGCAACCCCAGGTTTCCGCTGGTCTCTCCACCTCAGACCACACTGCGACTCCGGGCCCCTGCTCTCCGCTTGGAGCTGGCTTCTCTAAAACTGAAATGAGGGAGTTCAAGACTCCCAGACCCTTCCTTCTCCCTCCCTGGGCACCAAAGGTGGCTGGCGTTGGGTGCCGAGGACCCCTGACACACACAGAAGGGCCCCAACGTGGACCAAGAGGCCACAGTACCCTCTCTGCCCTGGCAGCATGCGGGGACCCTAAACCTCCGGCCCAAAATCTCTAAAATAGCCGGTTGCAGCTTTCCCACAGGCCTCCCGCGAGGTATTTTTAGCCCTGGAGCCGGAGGCTTGGCTTGTTAAGAATAGCCTGGGGCAGTGGGAACGTGCCCCGGCCGAAGGCAGGCCGCGGACTCCCATGCACCGGTCAGTGGGTGCTCCAAGGGCCGAGAGGCGTCCACAGGCCATGGCTGCCCCCGCAGGGACAAGGGCAGGTCTCACTTGCAAAATCAATAAGGCGCCATCCAATGCATCAGGCTTCCATGATGGCAGTCAGGACAGATGGTGGCCATCCTCGCAGAGAACCCTAGTGGCTGGGCCTCCCAGGGCTGCCAGGCTGGACTTGGCCTTCCACCTTGGGCCTCTGCAGCTCCAGCCTGATGCTCTCAGCAGGTGATGAGGGTGAACTTCCAGGGTCAGGTTGGGCGAGTGGTTCTAGCCCCAGGGGTGGGGGTGCTGTTCCCAGGTCACCCGGCCAGGCCCTGCTGCACCTGGGTCAGCTCCTGCACCTGGAGTGGCTGACGGTTCTTCCCCGGGGAGATGCTCTGCCACCGCATCGGTCAGAAAGGGGCCTGGAGTTTTGCTGGGGGAGCCCTGGGGCACCCCAGCCCCTTATCCATACTCCTGGGGACTTGGTCCAGGCCCCAGGGGTGGAGTGAAGCGGTCCCATCATCATCCTAGGCACATCCAGGGCAAGAGGCCTCCCCTCGTCAGCCCTGTTCTGCCAAATGGGCTGTTGTCCAGAGCAGCAGTGTCTGTGGGGCGGAGGGGCAAGGCTGGCAGGATGGCCAAGGCGTGGGATCTGGGGCACACACAGCCAACAGTCAGTGCTGTGACGACAAAGAACCTGGAAAGTCAAGGGCTTCCAAGAGTGACAGGGATATGCCAGCCTTTCATGCAGTTCTTCTTGACTCTCAAACCTCCCATGGCTCCCC
Organism: Plecturocebus donacophilus; assembly: GCA_004027715.1. Classification (NCBI taxonomy): domain Eukaryota; kingdom Metazoa; phylum Chordata; class Mammalia; order Primates; family Pitheciidae; genus Plecturocebus; species Plecturocebus donacophilus. Next base: position 12,207 of record PVKP010043617.1, read on the forward strand.
AGTACCTGCAGCAGCTAGAAATACGATTCACCGAGGAACCCTTGTTTCCTTCCAGAAAAAAACTCATCTGGAAGCATTAAAACAATGGCAGCAGATGAGAGCAGAGAGATCCTGAGCGGAGGTGAGCTGGGTTCCCTGAGGCGGGCTCAAAAGCTGCTTCCCAAGGCAGGCAGGCCCCTGTGTGCCCCTGAGAGCACGGCCTGCACACAGAGTCCAGATGTCTTGGGCAGGCCTTTGAAGACTTCGTGTCAAAGCCCAGTTCTGCCGCTTCCTAGGGGTATACCTTTGGCCCTGTGGGAGCCCCTGGCCCCCAGTGGACGGTGTCATTGGGACAGTCCGGCGGTGGACCGCGGCGCGGCAGGTGCTCAGCACTGCAGCAGCTCTACTGCCTAGCCCCACCTCCCTTCCCAGAGTCTGCACCCCTCCTCCGGCTGAGAGCAAGGGCCTCCCCCTGCCGCTCCACCCCGCCTCTCCTCACTTACCCCTGCGACTCTGCCCAAACGAGACCTCCCCCTGCAATTCATCCATCTGTCAACTCTTTATGCAGCTGGCCAGCCATCGTTTCTTTTTCATCCTCATTTTTCTGAGGGCCTGCTGTGCGTTGGCTGCTGGAGACGAGGAGACATCGAAGACCCCAGGCCTTGACCTTCAAGAGCCCCCAGTTTGGTGGTGGAAGCAAACAAGGAGCTGCAAAACACAGCCTGCGGAGGGGTGAGGGGACCGGTGGGAGAGCAGAGCTGCGGGGCTCAGTGGTGAGGGTGAAGCTGGGGCCAGGGGCGCAGCATGGAGGAGGGGATCCCCGGGCTGAGCTTTGCAGGCTCCAAGGGGAGGATGCAGTCAGCGCAGCCAGGACCGTCCCATCCTGACTCCCACCATGAGCCTGGACCTTCTGGAAGCTCCTTGCTTATCCCAGTGCCCACACATCCTTGACCAGAGCTGGAAACATTTGCTTAGTAAGTGAATGAATGAAGAGTTTGCTCCAACAGGCTCCTTGATAACGGAGCTAGCCCACGGGAAGCTGTGGGGTGAGGGAGGAGAGAGGGGATTCCGACCTCCCACGGAGCTGGGCTGTGGTCTGCCGCTCTGCCTGGAGCCAGCCCTGGGCCCGTGGCATGAAGACCCTGGGGATGTGCCAGCCCAGTGTTTGGCACCGTCCTCCTCCCTCGAGGCCTCTGCCAGCCTCCTCTCACCCATTTCTGCACGTGCCCAAGCAGTCTGTGTGGAGCACCCACTCCAGCCAGCCCTGCTCTATCAGCAGACCCCCGGCCCCACGGCGCCGCTTCAGCCTGCTGAGACAGGCAGGGAGATCGGGAGCAAGAGGGCAGCGGGCTCTGCTGGAAGTCACAAGTGATGCGGGATGGAGCGGAGTGCAGCGGGGGCATCTGGAGCACAGGGGACCGTGATTCAGGAGATATAGGGCAAGGCAGCCCAGGAGGAGGGAGCGGTCAGTGCGAAGGCCCCGAGGCAGGAGGGCGTGGAGGCCCGTGGGGCTGGAGCAGAGGGAACCGGGAGGTTGGGCACCCAGGGTTGGACCTCATCAGCCGTTGGAAGGATTTTGCTTTTCCTTTAAGCCAGGAACTAGTGGGAAGTTGGTCTCACATCTTCACGGGATCAGCCTGGCTGCTGGGGTGAGAAGAGACTGCAGAGAGGCCACGATAGAAGCCGGGGAAGCAACAAGGAGCTGGGGTAGTCCTCCTGGGAGACAGGATGTGGCTTGAGCCCCAGTGGAGACGGCAGGGTGGAGTCAGCAGGCTTCCCGACTGAGTGGACGTGAGATGAGGGAAAGAGGGACATCGTGGTCAGCAGAATGATGGCTCTGCCAAAGATGCCCATCCTAACCCCTGCCGCCCATGACAGTGTGACCTCCGCTGCGAAGGGAAGTTTGCAGGCGTGAAAGTTAAGGACCCTGAGACAGGGAGATGGCCCTGGACTGTCTGGTGGACCCAGCGTCGTCACCAGGGTGCTTGTAAGTGGAGGAGGAGGAGCCACGAGCTGAGGAGCACGGCGGCCTCTGGCAGCTGGAAAGGGCGAGGCTTCTTCCCGGAGCCCCCAGCAGAACCCAGTCCCGCTGACACCTCGACTGCAGTCTGGTGAGACCAGGTCCGATGTCCGACCTCCAGAACCGTGAGATCATAAATGTGTTGTTTAAGCCACTGCAACTGTGATATTTGTTACAGCAGCCATAGGAAGCTGTACAGGGGTCAGCGATGGCCTGCTGACCTCCGAGCTCACACCGAAGCCTCCTGGAACACTGTGGGTTGTGAGCGGAGCTGAGATGGCAACATGGAGATGAAAGACGTGTCCACCCAGCAAGGCCCAGCGCCATTGCCCTCTTGGGGGAGATTTCTCAGCTGAAAAGAGAGAAAGTGGCCACTGCGGCCCAGAATGCCCAATGTCAAGGAAGTGGCACCCAAGCCATCAGTCAGCCCCTTGCCCGCCTCACAGACAGCGCCTGGTACCCAGCAAGATGTCGCTTGCCACACTGAGGCTGTCCACAGGCATCACCTTGCTTTTTGCAGCTCTGCGTGAAATTGGCCAGCTTGGTTTCGTTCTGGGACTGGATTAGAGCTGCCAGCCTAGAAGCCCAGCCTAGTTTTGTGTCTGCACTATTTCCATAACATAGGAATGAAAGGAATTTTGGCCAGGAACCGTGGCTCCCAGCACTTCAGGAGGCCAAAGCGGGTGGATCATCTGAGGTTGGGAGTTTGAGGCCAGTCTGACCAGCATGGAGAAACCCTGTCTCTACTAAAAATGCAAAATTAGCCGGGCATGGTGGCGTGAGCCTGTAATCACAGCTACTCGGGAGGCTGAGGCAGGAGAGTCTCTTGAACTCTGGAGGTGGAGGTTGCAGTGAGCCAAGGTCGTGCCATTGCACTCCGGCCTGGGCAACGGAAGCGAAACTCCAAACTCAAAAGAAAAAAAAGGTGGGAATTTTAACCAATACTAGGAACCATGAGACCCTTTTCAAAGAATCTGCACCAGATCACCACGAGGAACACTGCTGTCGGTGATGAAATCTGTTGAGGATGTGAAGCAGGCATGAGGTGCATGCAAACTTCGTTTTCTTCTTTTTTAATCAGTGATTAGACAACTTCTTAGAGCAGTATTAGGTTCACTGCAAAGCTGAGCAGAAAGTGCGGAGTTTCCATATCCCATCTTCCTCACACACACAGCTTCCTCCGCGACTAACGTCTTGCATCTTGTGGTATATGTGTTACAACTGAGGAAGCAATATTGACCCATGTCTATAAATGTGTAATGACGCCATGACAGCATCACACAGAAAAGCTTCACTGCCCCCAAAGTCCCCTGAGCTCCATCCACAATCCCTTGCCCCCCCCAGCCCCTGGCAACCCCTGATCCTTTCCTGTCTCCACAGTTTTGCCTTTTCCAGATGTCATGGAGCTGGAATTGTACAGCGTGTGGCCTTTTCAGATCCACTTCTTTCACTGAGTAACGTGCAGCTAATTGCTCTTCATGTCTTTCCGAGACTTAAGAGCTCATTCTTTTTAGCACTGAATAATAATATTCTGCTATCTGGACGTACCACAGTTTATCACTCACTTCGTGACGGGCATCTGGGTTGCTTCCAAGTTTGGGCAGTTATGAAGAAGGCGGATTCAAGCATGCTGAAAACACGGCTCATGCCCTGTGTCCGTGGTGTGTGGAGGGGGCGCTTCAACCATCAAAGTCCGTTTAGAAAGAGGCGGAGTTCGGTGGCCTTGGGGTCCCTGGGGCAGCAGGAGTCCAGAGGGTGGGAGAGCTTTCTGGAAGGTGAGCTGTCCAGCAGTGGGGGGACTGAGGCGGCCAGGCCATCTCGAGAAGCCTTCCCTGACGTCTCGCCTCCCCCACCAGGTCTAAGCCGAGGCCAGGAAGACCTGACAGGGACGTGTTCTGCTCTGCGAGAGGACGTGGCACCACTATGTCCTGGGACTCTGGGCCTGGGCTGCTCTTCCCTTGGCAGAGGGCACCGCTCTCCTGCTCCCACTGTCACCTGCATGCCCTCACCCTGGGTGGTAGCCCCCCTAGGGCAGGGCGTGAGAACCTTTGGTCCCCATCCCTGCTCCCCATCTCAGGACCTCCAGATGTCCCCAGCCACACCTGAACCCACTGGCATTGCCATCTGACCCCTGCTCTGCACAGGGAGAGGCAGGAGATGGCACAGATGGGCATGAAGCCAGAGCCACCCGGCCCTGCTGCAGGACCACTCCTCGGCGACATAATCAGTGCCCATCTGAGCCAACTGTGAACAAAAACAGGAAGGACTGGGACAAGATCTTTCACCTTCCTCCGATTGTCATCATCCGATTGTTCTTCCCGTGGTGACGCCATCCGGCAGCCTCACCGATATTCCTCTCTGGCATGGCCTGGCCAGGCCCACCCCCGACAGAGGAGACAAGGGCGTGGAGAAGCCGACCTCTCTGCAGGGCTCAGGGCCCAGGCCAGGCACAGCGCTGTGTGGTTGCCAGATGCACAGAAAGACCTCGACCACAGCCTGCGCTTTCAGGGTAAACCCAGGGGGCTTTTTGTGACTATGCCGGGGGCATGGAAACGACCCTCAAAATGCCTCCGACTTGCAGAAACGGGGGCAGCCCTGCCAGAGAGGCCCGAGGCCCAAGTCCCAGGCTCAAGTGCCTGCCTTGTGGCAGGGGGTCCCAGTGAGCGATGGCCCACTCAGGAAAACGTGGCGTGACCTGGGATCTAGGCTTTGACTGTTGCCAAATAAGATGAGGCTGGCAGGCTTGTAGACACGACTGGCTACCGCAGTCACTGTACTCCGGGAAGAGCTGCCTGGGGAGCACTGTGGCTTCCCGGAGTCTCCACCCCCAGCAGGAGAGCACGGACAGGAACCAGAGGGCTGGAACTTCTGGAGACCCGGTAGGAAAGGCCACCCAACCCCTGGTGCTTCTATGAAGATGTTTCAATGTATGGTTGTGTCCCGTGGGAAATTGCCGTGGCCCCTGGGGCTGGGAGAAGCCACGCCCCAGGATAGCAGGTCTTCAGTGGGGGGGGGAGAAGCCACGCCCCA
>PVKP010043618.1:0-17234 GCA_004027715.1 Plecturocebus donacophilus
ATTTTCTTTATCCAGTCTATTATTGATGGGCATTTGGGTTGGTTCCAAGTGTTTGCTATTGTGAACAGTGCTGCAATAAACATACCTGTGCATGTGTCTTTATAACAGAATGATTTATAATTCTTTGGGTGTATACCCAGTAATGGGATTGCTGGGTCAAATGGTATTTCTAATTCTAGATCCTTGAGGAATTGCCACACTTTACACTCCCACCAACAGCATAAAAGCATTCCTATTTTTCCACATCTCTCCAGCATCTGTTGTCTCCCGACTTTTTAATGATTGTCATTCTAAATGGAGTGAGATTGTATCTCAATGTGGTTTCAATTTGCACAAAAATACATATTTTTTAATAAAGTAAAAAAAAGTGGTTCATTTTTTAAAAATAAAGTAAAAAAAAAAAAGAACAACACTAAGGAAATGATAAGAACCTTTTTTCTTTTGTTTTCTTTCTTTCTTTCTTTTTTTTTGAAAGAGTCTTGCCCTGTGGCCCTTGCTGGAGTACAGTGGTGTGGTCTCGGCTCACTGCAACCTGTGCCTCCTGGGTTCAAGCAATTCTCCTGCCTCAGCCTCCTGAGTAGCTGGGACTACAGGTGCCTGCCACCACGCCCAGTTAATTTTTGTATTTTTAGTAGAGGCTAGATTTCACCATGTTAACCAGGCTAGTCTCGAATTCCTGACCTCGTGATTTGCCCACCTTGGCCTCCCAAAGTGCTGGGATTACAGGTGTGAGCCACAGCACCCAGCTAAGAATCTCTTTTCTATCATTGCCTTTCTTCCAACAGGCTTGTTGGGTTATAGAAATTTTAAGATGGCTTTCAAAGATGAATTAGTTCCACACTGAATTTCAACAAATATCCAACAGTGAAAGCAAAGCACAAAATCCAGTAAGCCTTATTACTGTTATGAAATTCTGAATTGTAACCATCTAGAAATATAGTCCAAGTTCAGAGTTATTTTGCATCCTCCAAAACTGCAAATGCCAAGTACAGCATGGACCTTGTCTTCAGACCTATTAGGCTTTAAGAAGACAGGGAAGGAATGAGCTCCTTGCATTCTCCTGCATCTCTAGGGTTCATGCTGGCCAGCACCAGGGCTCACTCACCCTGCTTCGGGGTTGGCTAGCAGAGCTGTCACCCCTCATGCTAGGTAACTAGAAGCATGTCACATCTAGCCTCTTATACACACAGAACCCCTGGTCATCTTCTCACAGCCCCACACATAACCTAGACCCTCACAGATATGGGACAAATAATATCCTCCATACTCTGATCCTTAACCATGACCCTCAATCACATAAACACCAGCCAGGTAGTTGAGGGGAGGGTTTCTTCCCACTATTTGGTGAAAGGAGAAAGTCAGAGAGCAGCAGAGATTCAGATTAATAATGTTTAAAATGAAAATCTCTAGAAGCTCATTACTGGGTCCATCGAGGAAAGAGCACAAGCTTTGGAGTCAATTGAGTCCTCCATTTATTCAGTCAACACTTAATGGCCCCATAATATGTGCTAGGCACAGTTCTGGTAGCTAAGAAACATCAAGAACAAAACAGACAAAAGTTGATGTCTTAGTGGAGCAAACATTCCAGTGAGAGGAGCAGACAATAAAGACAGCATTAGAAGGTGATAAATGCTTACAGGAAAAGAAAACAAATTGGGGTGACAATGATCGTGAGTGGGGAGCGCGCTATAGGTTGTGGTTTTAAATAGGATGATGAGAAGTCTTACTAAGAAGGTGACATTGGAGCGAAGGCCTGAGAAAGTGAAGGAATAAGTCATTTAGATGTGGGGGGAAGAGGGTTTCAGGCTAAAGGAACAGCCAGTGCAAAGGCCCTGAGGTGGGAGGAGGCTTGCAGGGTTGGAGAAGAGTGAAGGAGAGGAGATAATAGGAACTGAGATCCGAGATGTAAGGTGTAGGGAGGTGGTGTGCATGCAAGACTTTAAAAATTACAAGGATCTTAAACATTATACAGAGCTTAGCTTTCCACTTAGGTTTGAATCCTTGTACCATCATTTGCCAAAGGTCACAGGTTGAGTGACTTTCTGAATTCCTATTTTCTTGTCTGTAATATGGGAATCTTATTGACTGTGCAAAATTATTTTGAGGATTAAAATGGGATCATGTCTGTAAAATACCAAGTACAACGTCTGGCATGTGATACGTTTGCAACAAATGTTGGTTCTCATATTCCTCTGGGTATAGTTTTGTGTATTTTATACCTATTTTATAAATGTACACATAAACATAGAAAGGCGATGTGACTGACCAGAAGCTAACCAGAGCTAGGAATCCAAGTAGTTTTTAACACTATAAATAAATAACAATTTTTTTTTTACAAAACAATAAATGCTGAACTATCACCAATAAAACTAATAGTTGTGGAAGATGGATTATTAGGGATTCAGGTTGACTAAGAAATGAAATCTTGGATATATCAATCATTAGTGAGAACTGATATATTAGTAGAAATGTACAGGCAAATCTCATTATTTCCCATTTCCATTGAGTGTCTATTTCAAGGTTAAAAAAAAGAATGTTATCTATCCTTCTGGGGCACAACTGAACATTCAAACAATATCAGATAGAATGGTCAGCTTGCAAACTTTTGAAAACACCATTGCCTGCAGGGTTGAAAAGGCCTCTGTTAGATATCAATCTGCTCTGCGTTAACTTTTTTTTTATATGACGGTAGCAGTTTTTCTCTTATGTGGTTGTATCATTACAGTTTCACTTAGGTTCACAAAAATCATTTCTGGATAAGTTTCCACTCAAACCCAGTTGCTACAGAAGTTGGACATCAGTGGGGGAGGCAATTAGTTAGCTAGTTATTATGACTTTACTTAGTACATTTTTAGCAGAAGGAAAAATGATGAAAACCTAAAATAATTCTATTCAAATACCTGAGTGCCTCTTTTTACCCATAGCTCATTAGTACAGTGGACAGTATTTCAAAGAAGCCACCAATACCTATAACACCCTCTCCTGTTGTATGGTTATGCAGTTGTCATCAGTTGACAGGGCTAACAGGAACCATTTTAATAAAAATTATTGGGTACTTACTGTTGGAGGGCTTGAAACTATGGGAAGAACTGAAGACGGGTTCCTCTTTGTAGATAAATAGCAACTGTGCATAAGTTCTTGCCAAGACAATTAGTTATACTACCTTTGGATATTCTGCTGGTCAAATGCCATTTAGAAGCTTTAAAAATATTTGCCAGGGAATTTCTCTAGGGGAACACCTTTACTGTCCATCCTACAAATTTTTCTCCACTCTTAAGCACTAACGAATTATCTGGCCTATAACTCTGGTCTGGAGTTTACCAAAAATCTGTTAAATTGGATAAGGGGTTTTCCTGACAAATGTGTCTTGTGACTTTTATACCCTTTATTAAATGCCCAATAAACATTTATTGAAAGAGTAGAAAAAAATCTAAACTTCCATTTCTTTCTACTTGCCCTGTTACAAATCAAAGATTGGCCACACACACACACACACACACACACACACACACACACACCAAATTATATGTGTAAATGTAGATGTATATACCAATTATATGTGTATGCCAACATATATATAGATATATGATGAATTGTGACTATTTTTTTTAAACACACCAGAATTTTTAGCTCCCAATAAGAGTTCCCCTTTCTGAAGTCATGTGAGGAGATGACCCATTTATTTCACAGATACGAATAAAAATTTGGGGAACTCTTCCTTGAGCAGTTCTCTCATCACCTCTTACCTGTGTTGTGAATACTATTATTGTTGGCAAATATTTACTGCTTCATAGTAGATTTCTAAAAATAGCTAAATGTCATTTGGGACCAAACTTCTAAAATAAGTCAACAAGCTGGATAATATTATACATTACTTAAAAATATTGGGTAGGACCATAAAGTAATGAGTTAATACTTTTTATAAGCATGGCTTACAACTATTTTTTTAAAAAATAAAAGAGATTTATTGAAAATTAATTCACATATCATATAATTCACCTATTTAAAGTATAAAATTCAATGATTTTTAGTATAGGCACAGATATGTGCAACCATTATTACAAGCAATTGTAATAATCTATTTCTTTGCCACAGAAACAAACCCTACATCCTTTAGCCATTATGTCCCTACTTTTCACTACATCTTCTTCCCCCCACCCAGCCCTAAGCAACCACTAATCTACTTTCTACATATTTGCCTATTCTAGACATTTTGTATAAACAGAACTATATAATATGTGATACTTTATGACTGACTTCTTAGCAGAATGGTTTCAAGTTACATTAATTTTGTAGCATGTAGCAATCCTTTTAAAATCAATATTTCATTGTATGTATGTACCACATTTTGTTTATTCATTCATCTGTTGAAGGGCATATGGTTGCTCCAAATGTCTTTTGGTTATTGTGAATAGTTCTGACATGAACATTCATTTACAAGCTCTTGTTTGAGCACCTGTTCTCAATACTTTTGGCATATACCTAAGAGTGGAATTGCTGGGGCATATGGTAAGTCTACGTTTACCTTTTTAAAGAACCACCAAATTGTTTTTCACAGAAGCTATAGCATTTTATATTCTACCAGCAATGTATGAGGGTTCTAATTTCTCCATAACTTTATGAACACTTGTTATTTTTTATTTAAAAAGTAATGGCTTGGCCAAGCACAGTGGCTTGTACCTGTAATCCCAGCACTTTGAGAGGCCAAGGTGGGTGGATCACAAGGTCAGGGGTTTGAGAACAGCCTGACCAACATGGTGAAACCTTGTCTCTACTAAAAATACAAAAATTAGCTGGGCATAGTGGTGCATGCCTGTAATCCCAGCTACTCAGGAGGCTGAGGCAGGAGAATTGCTTTAACCCAGGAGGTGGAGGTTGCAGTGAGCCAAGATTGTGCCACTGCACATCAGCCTGGGCAAGAGTGAGACTCTGTCTCAAAAAAAAGTTAAAAAATTATGGCCATCCTACTGAGTGTGAAGTGGTATTTCGTGGTTTTTGACTTGCATTTCCCTAATGATTAATGATGTTAAGCATGTTTTCAGGTGCTTGTTGGCCACTTGTGTATCTTTTTTAATTATTAAAAGATTTTATAAAATTTTAATTGAGATGGGGTTTTGCCATGTTGGCCAGGCTGGTCTCGAACTCCTGGGCTCAAGTAATCCACCAACCTTGGCCTCCCGAAATGCTAGGATTACAGATGTGAGTCACTGTGCCTGGTCCCATTTATATATTGCTTTTGGAAAAAATGCCTATTCAAGTCTTTTGCCTACTTTAAAATTTTTAATGGGCATTTTCAGAAGAGGAGATTCAAATGTTTTCAGCAGTAGCAGCCATATTGGAACAAATGCCTGGCCTCCTGGTATCACTAGGTATTAAAGTGTGATACTTCTTTGACCATGAGAGTAAAGAACAAGCAATCACATTCGTTTTAAGTGATTATTTGTCCTGCACTAAATAATACCGCATCTCTGGGTTTTTACAACAAATATCTACACGTGTATTGCAAACTCATATGCCATATGTATTTTGTATACTGTAAGACTTACTAAATAACATTAATGGATACAGAATTTCCTTGAAGAAGAGACACAGAGTCAGCAATCTAGTTGGCAGGAGGAATGGCCTGAAGCTGTGTTGGCACAGCACTTACGTATGACTGTGAACACATGATTCATGTACAACAAAAAAGAGCAGAAAGCTGATGGAGGTCATGGGGACCTAAAGCCTCTCCTTTTCTCATCCCCTGGTTTGACACTTCTGCTGCATCTATAACCCACTGAGAATCTGAGAATATATAATCAGAGAAGGAAAAACACATTTTCAGATCTGCCAATAGCCAGTCACACAAATACTCCTGCCTGCCTCTGCTCCAAGCTTGGATATGTACAAGCAAGCTGATGTACAGATATGTGAAAAGATGCATGGATTAGTGGTGGGAGAGGTCAACAGGCAGGGAGGTGGATGGGAGACAGTGGCATCAGGTGGACATCTTGATGGGAGAAAATGGACTGTGATGGGTAAAAGTACGGATGGGTAGCTGACAGGGCTTTTGTTTACTGCAGAAACCCAGGCTGCTAGCAAATAGTCATCCAATATAAATCTTAATAGTCAGAGAGATTAGTCAGCTGAGTCCAAAACCAGGTTCTGGAGGAGTCCTTTTAAAACATTCTATTTCATCTACTCTGGCACCTCTAAAAGTTAAGAATTGCCTCACTGGGTCCAAGTGGCTCTGACTAATTTTTCCCATCTAGCCCTCTCCAGATATTTGGTGTGGATCAACAGCTCATGAGAAAAAAATGAGTGAGGGGATTGCATGCCTTACTGGTAATCAATTACCCAAAGGCTTTAAGCTGGAGATACAAAATGGTGGCAGCATTTCCCAGGGCTACCCAGTGAGGCAAAGATAATCTGTGGGAACAGAATGAAAACACAAACTGAAAGAAAAGGGAGTTTGTGAACAGGCTTAGGGATTTTCCCACCCCTCTCTAGGGTCTGCTGTTAGAAAACAAAATCAAAATTATGCAATACAATTCCTTCCATGCCTTTCTCTTGCTCAGAATTAAAAACCATCTACTGAAGACTTTCTCACTTCAAAACCCAGTCAGGTGCTTTCTACTATCAAGGAAGGTGCCTGAAGAATAAATTGCTCCTATCAGAAATAAAACATTTTAGTTCTGCCACAAGCAGTGAGATCTGTGTTTATAAGTCTTTCCAAAGGCAACTCCATTTTTGCTGCTCTCCTCTCATTTTCTTTTGATGCATAAAACCTGTAGACTGGAGCGCTGTGATTGCATTCTGCTCTGGAGCGGTGTAATTGTAAATATTCATTGGAATTCAAGCTAGCTTTCCCAGGTCTCTCCTAGGGCTGTGCAGCTATGCAAACAGCAGCGGTGCCGCATTAGCTCACAGCCCGGAGGCCGCCTATTTCCCCATAGCCCCTAGGACCCTTTCTGTAGAGCGAGCACATGCAGTGAAACTGGCCCTTAAACACCATTTCAAACTACCATTTCACTTGTTTTTCCTTTTCTCTCCATGACTGCTGATCCTCAGTAATTCTGTCTGTCAGTCCCAAATATGCATTAAAAAGAGAATCATGTCCTTGACTAAAAGCCCGTAGTCTGAATGCTCTTGCTGTGTATGTGCTCAATCTATTTAGGAGATTAAATAGATTCCAGCCATTCCACGAACACACACACACACACACACACACACACACACACTGGAATATACATATGCAGCAACTCCAGATGAAAAACTAGGATAGCTACCTACTCTTGAGCAGTAATGTGAGCTATCATAGCATTTAGTTATTCTATCTTATTCCCAATTTGAAACCTGCAGGAATAAAAAATAAATTAATATAGGATTGGGAATATCATATTAATTATGATGACCCTACAATAAAGAGTCATTTACATATTTAAAACATAAAAATTAGACCTGAAGGAAACTATGTTTGAGTATGCTGATTTCATCTCAGGAAACTACCTGTAAGGCTGAAATTGAAGGTCCAAGCCAGGCTCCCTGGACTACTCTTTGATATACCTTCTGAATGCTAAATAATTAGATTCTAACAGAATTCAGGGCACCTGGAATATTAACTTCAAAATAATCCAAGGAAGAAATCAATACATAGAAAAATGACCTATACAAACCAATTTATAGAGTTTCAAAAAAAGGGGAAAGAGATATGTTATTAATGTTGAAACATTTCAATGAAAAGTAAGTCCAGATTGAAATTATTTGGGCCTGGCCAATACAACATTTAGATTTAATGATGAAAGTGAAAAATTAAGTGACAAAAATGTAGGAATGGTCAAAATTTCATATATAAAAGGAAACTTATTTTAATTTGATTTAACCAGGTAAGTTCATGAGTAAAAGGCACTCTGCTAGGCATGGAGTTGGGGAAGGAATACAAAGATAAGTGATAGATGTGTCCTATGTCTGGAGGGGTTTTGAATTTAGCAGCAGAAAGAAGATAAATAGAAATAGCTATGCTATAAAAGGGGCAAAATACTGTGTTACCAGGGGATTATAAGCAACTTCTTGGCAGAGGTGAAAAATCAACCAAACTCTGGAAGAGTGGAAGGATTTTGACCTATGGAACTGGGTGGAGGAAGAAGTTCATCTCTGGGTAGAGGGAGAAGTGTTACGGGTTGAACCGTGTTCCCTAGAAAGATATACTGAAGTTCTAATCACCAGAATCTGTGTGTCTTAGTCACACTCTGTAAGTATACTTATAAGACAATATCACTGCCAGAGTGGCTCATAAACATTAGAAATTTATTTTTACAATTCTAGAGGCTGGAAGTCCAAGATCAGGGTACCAGCATGGTCGAGTTCGGGTGAGGGCCTTCTTCTGAGTTGCTGACTACCATCTTGGCGTATCCTCACAAGTGGAAAGAGGTCAAGGAGCTCTCTGGGGTGTCTTTGATGAGGACACCAATTCCATCATGAGGACTCTACTCTCATGATCTAATTACCTCCCCAAAGCTCCACTTCCTAATACCATTGCATTGGGGGTTAGAATTTCAACTTAAAAATTTTGATGGGGACACAAACATTCAGTGCATATAGAGTGCGACCTCACTTGGGAATTGGGTTTCCATATGTAACTAAGTTAAAATGAAGTCATACTGGATTACAGCTGGTTTCCTTATAAGAAAAGGGAAATTTAGACACAGATATCCAGGAGAGAAGGCCACGACAAGATGGAGGAAGAGACTGGAGTGATGCATCCACAAGCCAAGGAGCGTCTAGGTCTGCAGAAATGCCAGAGGTTAGAAGAGGCAAGAAAGGGTTCTTCCCCTAGGGCCTTCAAAGAGACGACAGCCCTGCTGATACCTTGATTTTGGACTTCCAGCCTCCAGAACTGGGCAAGGCTACATTTCTGTTGCTTTAAACCATCCAATTTGTGATGTTTTGTTACGGCAACCTTAGGAAACGAATGCAAGGGGAAAAAGATGAGGCTTAGAGGTAGGAAGTATGGGGCTTATTCTGAAAGGTGAAGTTTGGATTGGCTGGAGAGCAGTATGTGTAAAGACCAATTATAGAGATTATGTCTGGGAAAAAAAGGACCCAAGTGGTGGCATTTGGGGCTTTTATCTGCAGCATATAAAGCAATATTAGGGGAGAGAATAATGGAAGATTCAGGACATGCTGGAAGAATAGACAGGAAGAAAAGGGAGCAGGTAGCAGGTTGCTGTGATATTTGAGACAAGAGGTGGCATGCTGGGCAGTGGCAGTGCTCATGGAAAGAAAGTGATAGATTTGACAGGGGTGGAGGTAGAGTTGATAGAACTTGGAGACTAGTTAGGTGCAGAAGACACAAAAATAATTTTTACTTTTGAGTCTGGGAGATGGGATGGGAGCATACAGATGCCATTATCAGAAATAGGAAACCCAGGGGGTAGAATTGGTTTGGGAGAATGTGTTGAGGAGAAGAGTCTAGTTTTTAGTAAATGTTTACGTCCAGCAGAATGCTGGAAATGTGGACCTGCAGTATTTGTTGGGTTAGAAATAAAGATCTGGAGGCCAGGCCATAGTGAAGGGCCTGGAAATGGTTGCAATCACCACAAGAGTTGAGTGATCAGAAATGGAAGAGTTGAACACTGCGGGAGCACCTCTATTTAGGGGGTGACAGAAGGATGAGGCAAACACAAATTAGAGATGCAAGAGGTTAGCCAAGATCAATCCAAGTCAAGGAAGCCAAGGATGTGTTTTATGAAGGAGATGGTAATCAATGACATAAAGTGCTGCAGAGAGATTGAGGAGGACAAGGACTCAGGAGAAGTCATCAGATATAGGGATTAGAATGTCAATAGTAATTTATGAGAGGACAATTTCAAATTAGTGGTATGAGAGGTCACTTAAAAAGGGTTTAGAAATGATTAAGAGAGGCTAATATGCATGGATTATTCTTTTGGCAGGTTTGGTAATGAAGGTGAAAGATGAGCTTTTTGTTGTTTATGTCGTTTTATGGTAGAAAAATATGCAACTATACTAATATGTAAAAGAGAAGAAACCAGAAATTTGGGAGACTTGTTAAAAACAAAACAGAATGGGATAACTGATGGAATAGAGCTCTGGAAGGAAAAGAGATAGATTTTGATTAAGGAGCAAATTAGCTTTGGAAAGCAAATGGGGCAGTTTCCTTTCTGGCACAGGCAAGGAAATAATAGGAGGGGTTGTAAATCAGTTGGATGTGGAAGGAGGAAGTTGAAGTTCATGTTAGAAAGTCTCACCTCAATAAAGCAGAAAGCAGGTCAACTTGGGAGAGATGTGTATGGGATGGGAAAGATGGTATCTTTGGGGAATGTGACTGAGACTAAATATAAGGATTGCTAACAGGCCTACCTGAGGTGGTAGCAATAGTGCTAATGGATAAATTTAACTTTAATTGACAAGACGTAACCTTCTACAACAAGGTCTACCAGCTTGGGAGAGGCATGCAGGTAGAAAAGCAGATGATGAAGAGAGTCTAATGCTGGTTATAAGCCTAATTTTCTCTTTAATCCAAATCTATCTCTCTTCCTTCCAGAGGAAGCTCAAATTACAAGGGACTCAGGGTATAGTAAAGGCTAGGTTAGAACAGGCATTTGAAAGCCTTTTTGGGTCTGTTCCGTGCCCTTCAAAGTAGCCTAAAAGTAGTGAAAGAATAAAGAAAAAAGTGTAGGTAAAGGATAAAAATCATGTTCCTTTCTTCCTTCTTTTAATTTATTCATTCAGCATACAAATAATTTGCTGAATGCCCCTCCATGCCATGGCATGGGAAAGGAAGGCTGGGCATCAGGTCTGTAAGATTAGGTTGCTTACCCTTCAGTGTGTGAAATAACAAGAACAGTACACACTCAGCTTGCATTATCTACCAGGAACTGCTGGGTAAGTGCCTGTCCACATATTAACCATATTAACCTGCAAAAGTAGGAACAATTATTATGCTCTATTTTGCCAATGACGACACTGACTTCAGGGAAGTTAAGTGACTTGTCAAGGTCACATAGGTAGTTGCCAGCATAGCTGGGGTTTTAGTAAGTCTGGCTCCTGAGTCTGTTCTCTTATTTTTTTTTCTTTGAGACAGAGTCTCGCTCTGTCATCCAGACTGGAGTGCAGTGGCACAATCTTGGCTCACTGCAGCCTTCACCTCCTGGGTTCAAGTGATTCTCCTGTTTAAGCCTCCTGAGTAGCTGGGACTATAGGCACGCTCCTCCAAGCCTGGTTAATTTTTGTATTTTTAGTAGAGATAGGGTTTCACCATACCGGCCAGGATTGTCTCAATCTCTTGTCCTCGTGATCCGCCCGCCTTGGCCTTCCAAAGTGCTGCGATTATAGGCCACTACGCCCAGCCAAGAGTCTGTTCTCTTAATCACTATACTATACGAACTGAAAAAGTTATAAAATGGGTTATAAGTAGGATGATTACATATATATTATATATAAAATATATACATATTTGAGATGGAGTCTTGCTCAGTTGCCCAGGCTGGAGTGCAATGGCATGATCTGGGCTCACTGCAACCTCCACTTCCCAGGTTCAAGCGATTCTCCTGCCTCAGCCTCCTAAGTAGCCAGGATTACAGGCATGTACCACCACACCTGGCTACTTTTTTGTATTTTTTAATAGAGAAGGGATTTTGCCACGTTGACCAGGCTGATCTCGAGCTCTTAACCTCAGGTAATCCACTCTCCTTGGCCTCCCAAAGTACTGGGATTACAGTGTGAGCCACTGGGCCCAGCCGACGATTACACATTCTAATCCTTCTGGGATGGTCCAGTTTATGCCTGTCATCCCAGTAAAAGTATTCATTGTATACTCTTTCAGTAAAAAGTTTGTAGGAGAAATTATATAGTTACTTTAGTTATAAGAGAAACTGATCAGTCATGGGACTCTTCTTCAAACTCTTCATTGTTGGCTCACATGATGTATAGAGACTAAGAACTGTAACGCATTTAAGAAAAATAAATGAAATGGCTCTGCCTTTCTATGATATACAGCCTCAAGACCCAGAAAAGCCAGCTTCTTTGATCCCCTTGGTAAGATCACAGCCCCTTCCCCAACCCTGTATCCTCCATACTACTAAGCACTTCAATCCTACTGGATTTAGTGAAAGGAGAAACACAAAGCACATTCTCTAAGCTGCCACCAAATGAGTTCTGCACACCCATTCTTTAAGCAGTGATGGAAATGGAATGCACAAAACCCTACAGCAAATCTGTCTACCCATCTCTCTCTTCTTCATCTCCTTTCCTTATCTCTACTCTCAGGTCAGCACTCTACTGTTCACACCAAAGCTAAGGCATAATAACTGCATGTCATACAGACGTACAGCCTCCACCAAAGCTGGTATTGGGCTAATGCCAGACCGTTTGCAGCAATTCTGGCTGTTTTGTGGCTGTTGGTAATGTCTTCATTTCCTGAACTCTTTCTCCTTATTGTTTTTAGGCTCCAGTGGGAAGCAGGGAAATTGGTACTAGCGATGTGGCTCTGGTTCCCCACAAAAAAATGTTGTGCTCTTGTTGTTGCCAAATTAGCCCCCTTGGAAGATTTAAAGATGTACACTCAACTCCCTGTGGATGATTTTAAAAATGTATCACTAATGCTCACTGATGACAGGCACTTATATAACATTGTGATTTGGCTTTTACTCTAATACTATTTTAAATGCTGTAACGTGCAAAAATGATGGTAATGCTTAGGCCAGAGTAAGCAGAAAACCAACTGAGCAAACTGAACAGAAGACATTCATCCAGGGTTTTCAATATCCTGCCAAGTGACCTCTGTTTTGTACAGCTTTATTATTGTCTGAGGTTTTAATATGCTGGTCCACAGAATTCTCTTATTACTTCCTTCACTGCTTTTCTATTGTCTCCTCTGTCTGTCCTGGATCCTCTGTTTTTCCTTCCTCTGAATTCAAGTCTTGCAGTGAGTTTATGCATTCATAGTGATTTCAACTACAATTTATACCACAAACGGTTCTAAATATACATCTGAGCTGCCTGAAGGGCATTTTACTCTTTCTCTCTTCCTTCCTTGGTAAGCTCGTCCTCTAATATGATTTCAATAATGGCTAACATTTATCATGTCTCAGGCATGGAGTTAATGCTTGGAACCCTACAAGCAGGGGCGCTTATTATTATCATCTTTGTCCTCCAGAGAAGGCTCTAGTAAATGGTATAACTGAGATTTGACCCAGACAGATCTGCTTCACAACCTGCATTCTGGAGCACCACATTACGATGCCTCCTCACATTCAGACACTTGCTTTCTACCTCCTGACTGTACTATCCCGATAGCACCTTAGTGCTCTATCTGGCACCAAGCAGAGCTCAATACCATTTTTCACATGGAAGGTCTGCTTTCCTCCCTACTGATCACATTTAAAGTCCTCTGTTGGACCTCCAAAGTTTTCCACTGAATTCTCTGTCACCCAAGCCCATCTAGACTGGGTATTCCTATTAAGGATATTTGTGTGCCATGCAAAATGTGTTTCACACTTCCTTAGGGTACTTCCTGTACCTAAAACACTCTTCCTATCTACTTTATGGGAAACCTTTTACCTCTTCTTTTAGGATTTACCTGTTTTAGAAAACCTCTAACTATAAGTGTAAGGGTAAATGACATATAGTCAGTGATGTTGTCTTCTATTTCTTTCTATGTCCTACAGAGTCTAGTAATATTTATCATTCATTGGATGTGCAATAAAGATTGTTGATGTGCTGATATAACCATCCTAACCAACACTACAAAGAAACCCACACATGGCTGAGAGACACAACTTAATAATTACCAGAGGCCAAAGTGTATGTTTTCACCTACAGTGGGGTAAGGAGAAGAATAGAGCTTCTGTATTGTTTCTAAGCTGGCTTGCTTTCAAATCCATTCCCCACTTTCCCCTGTTCTGCTCTGTGTGTCCGGGATCTGATCCCCTGAAGTCTGCATTTCTAGGCTCACACGTCAATTGGCTTCCAGATAGGTACAGGCAACAGAAGGAGCTGAAGGGAGAATGGAGTGTGGGAGGGAGAAACTAGGCACATCTCTGCCTCTCATTCTGTTTTGGAATAGGATCCCAGCCCCAGCTGTGTCTCCTCTGTAGCTCCAGCTCTCTCACACAGGCCTTCTTCCATGATTTCCAGTTTCTATGAGATGACCCTCGCCTCTGGGCTCTGGTAATGCCACTTCCTCGCTTTGTCTCTGCAGCCTAGGGAGGGTAGTGGCTTCCTGCTATTGTTAACTTCACCACTCCCACTGGCTTCTCGGCTTCTCCCTGTAATTCCCTGCATTAAATTCCCTCTGTTGTAATTTTGTGAAAACCTGAAAGAAAAAGCAACCTTTTATTATTATTATTGTTATTATTATCCCAATAGAATTATAGACTAACTTCTGCTAAAACAAAATCCCTGTCAAGCTATGATTATTTTCTGTCCTCTGGCTATCTGACTAGGAGGTGAGATCCAGCCACATGCAGAAAGTTTACAGATAAAGAGATGAAGTTGACATGGCTATCACAATGGCATTAACCCTCTAAGAGTACCGACGTAGCATGTTTCAAACTCACAACTCTTCAACTCTTGAGGTTCTCCAGTATAAAGATGAATTGAACAACACAAATACAATAGCTTTGTAAGTAGTAAGACTAAAAAAAGAAAAAAGGAGAAATTATTTTATAATTTCATAGGTAGATGAGACTAAATCAACCTACAGATTATGAACTTACTATTTTATTGGTTTATTTAAAGGGACTAGTTTAATAGTTAACATCAAGTGGGTAGGTTCACAATACTAAAGGAAATGATGCGAACACTTTTAGCCTCAATCTAAATTCCAAGATAAAGCCCGTCTCTAAAATAAGCCATAAATCCATCATGTACCAACCCAGTAAGAACCATCTGGTAAGCACACAGGATAGGCATTATCTGTGTTTGAGGGCATCCTAGCTGTGCCATTCACCTAGAGCAACCACCTGCCCTGGCCCAACTCTTTTCAACTTCATTTTCTTAAGAGATCTTTGGAAGTATTTTTAGATAAGGCTTTGCAGTTCCTGTCTGGACATAACTTCTTTGATATGGAATAAAATAAATAATCAACTGAACCACCTGTACATTTGGCCACTTAATAAATATTCATTGATTGTACCCTCTGTGCCTACATACCTAAAATAAGAAAAAATATCTCTGGAAGACACTACTGATTGGTTACCCCAAAGCCATTCCTAATCCCTTGACTTTTGCAGCTTTCCCACATAGAGGCTGGAGTGGTAAATACTTGCCTTCCCAGCTGCATGGGCCGTGAGGGTAGCTTTGGGATTCATCTGGCTGTGAGATGTGAGCAGATGTCTGCTGGAAGGGTGGGATGGGACTTTTGGGGAAGCTGCTCATTTCTAGGTAGAAAGATACAGGCACAGAGGACATGATTTTTCTCCCTTCTTCATCTTTTTTCTTTCTTTGGGCACACACATCATAGTTGATGCCATAGCACTCATCTTGTAACCAATATGAAGAAAATGTCAAGAATCTCGGCATCTTTGGCTCTGACATCATAGATAGTAAAGACCTGGTTCTTTGATGACATATTTGATTATTGAATCAATGCCATCCAGACCTATTTGAGGAAAATAAAGCCTATTTTTTTAGCTTACTTTTTTTTTTTTCTTTGAGAGACTGGATCTCACTCTGTCACCCAGGCTGGAGTGGACTGACACAATCATAGCTCATTGTAACCTTGACTTCCTAGTGATCTTCCTACCTCACTAGGCTATAGCTGGGTGTGGTGGTATGTACCTGGCATCCTAGCTACTTGGGAGGCTGAGGAGGGAAGATCACTAGGAAGTCAAGTACTGATTTCTAGGTAGAAAGATATAGGCACTAAATCATTGATTCAGCTCATTTCAGCATTTGACCTTCTAGCGATCCTCCCGCCTCAGCCTCCTGAGTAGATAGGACTACAGGTACACACCATCTCCCCAACCAGCGATAGCCTGCTATTGTTGTTTCTATTCCTTGCAGCTGAATGGAATCCTATCTGGTTAAAAAGACAAATTTACACTTATTACAAATGTGTCACATTATATTATACTTGCTGGCTCTAGATGTAGTTTATAATAAACTCTTGATTGTGGTCTATACTTTTATATAGATTTCTCATCTCTTATATTTGCTCGAGGTTGATAATCTTAATAGAGGTGAGCAGACTTTTTCTCTATAGGGTCAGATAGTCAATATTTTAGATTTCAAGGGCCAATCTCTGTTAGAATCACTCAACTCTGCTATTGTAGTGTGGAAGCAGCCACAGACAATATATAAATGGTGGGTGTGGCTGGGTTCCAGGAAAACTTTATTTATTTATTTATTTATTTATTTTTAGAATAAAAAGAATGAAAGAGAGAAAGAGAAAGAGATTTTAGAAAAAGAGAGAAAAGGAGAAAGAAACAGCAAAAGAAAGAAAAAAAGAATGAAAGAGAGAAAGAAAGAGGAAGAGATTTTAGAAAAAGAGAGAAAAGGAGAGAGAAAGAAACAGCAAAAGAAAAAAAAAAGAATGAAAGAGAGAAAGAAAGAGGAAGAGAAAGAGGGAGAGAGAATGGGATTCTTGTTTTATTGCCCAGGCTAGAATACAGTCTAAAAATGGGTATTAAAGACCTCTTTTATGCCAATAATTGTGCTTAATGATGGAGACAGGAAGGAATAGGGGATGAAAATAACAAATAAGCAGCAAACCAATATTTTATTTAAACCTGTGAAATGCTATGCAATTGCTGGGGAGTGATTTACTTCCAATTATGTGGTCACTTTTAAAATAGGTATAATGTGATACTGAGAAAAGTGTATGTTTTGTGGATTTAGGGAGGAGAGTTCTGTAAATATTTGTTAAGTCTAGTTGTTCCAGGTCTGAGTTCAAGTCCTGGATATCCTTGTTGATTTTCTATCTCGTTGATCTGTGTAATATTGACAGTGTAGTGTTAAAGTCTCCCACTATTATTGTGTGGAAGTCTAAGTCTCTTTGTAAGTCATTAAGAACTTGCCCTATGTATCTGGGTGCCCCTGTAATGGGTGCGTATATATTTAGGATCGTTAGCTCTTCTTGTTGCATTGATCCTTTCACCACCATGTAATGTCCCTCTTTGTTTCTTGTGTTCTTTGTTGTTTTAAAGTCTGTTTTATCAGAGATGAAAATCACAGCTTCTGGTAATGCTAACTGGCTGTTTTGCCCATTAGTTGATGTAGATTCTTCATTATGG
>PVKP010043619.1:0-17230 GCA_004027715.1 Plecturocebus donacophilus
AAAGAAATAGAGAAAGAGATAAAGATGCAAAAAAGAGCAACTGGAGCATTGGAGAGGGAATTTGAAATTGTGTAAGGGCTGGTCATTTCTGGCCTGAGATGAGAAGGTTCTAAGAAAGCAAAGCAGCTACCTGTTGCCTGTCAATACTTACAGTACTCTCATACAAGAAAAACTTTATGCTATTTTTGAGGGGCACCAAGAAACAAAGCCAACTACTAAAAACCATAGAAGTCTGGTTTGGGCTAAATATAGAATGGTGGGAGTCAAACAAACTGGGTTTGAATCCCAATATTATGATTAACTTGCTCTATGACTATAAATGAGATACTTAACCTTTCTCTGTGTCAAGATCTTCCTCTGCAAAGCTGTCACAAGGAGTTATTTTTAATTCGTAAAACACTGAGCATAGTACTTAATGTGAAGAATTCTATAGTAAAAGTTTTGATTTATTCAAGTTGCTTAAAGTTGAAAAAGCATATAATAATCTTGTCACCCAGGAGGTGGGTGACAAGATGTATATGCTGAGCAGGGGGCAGTGTGGGAGAGGAGCAGAGGGGATTCGAAACCTAGATGGACTCGTGACTCTGTATATGTTATCATATATCACTGTGGCTTATCATAAAGGCCCTATGATATAAGAAAAGAACAGAGGATTTGGAGTAGATTTCACCCTGGCTCTTGCACTAATTACATGTGGGACTGTGAGCCAATTAACTTACCTCTCTAAACCCTGACATCCTTATCTCCAAAAATGCTTGGCATCCAAGCAGGGTTTGTACCATGCACAGCTCAGAGCATTGGTTGTGAGTCAAATATGACATAGTCATGAAAGCATTTTGTCAACTCTAAGCCCTATAGAAATATAATGAATTGTAACTGTTAGGATAACTCTAAATTTACTTTTCCTAACTTTCCTACCTGGATGTTGTATCGTGAGTCAATCCTGAAGTTCAGCAGGAAATCAAACTTCGATGATCATTGTGTATTCCACAAAGACACTCTGAATCTTGGAATCTTTTTTACTCTAGGGATGAGTCCTATCAGAACCAACTTCTAACAACTGTTCAGGACTGTGTGTTTGTTGACTATGGGTGTGCCTGCCAGTGTGTGGGGTAGGGTCATAGCAGGTGTTATGTGGGAGATGATGCCTGGGTTGAGTCTTGAAGGATGAGTCAAGTGTTAGCCAGGGGGACACAGGAGAAAGAGGCCTCCGTGCAGAACGACACAGGCAAGGGCACAAAACAGAGAGCTGGAGGGAGAGGTGGACAGCAGCTGCAGCCTGGAGTTGTACCTGCAGCTCACAGGTGGATAGACTAGTGAAGACAGGAGCCAGGGAGGAAGGGTCTTGTCATCAGGGACAAATATAGACTTTATTCTAAGGGCAAAGAAATATGTCATAGGATTTCTTTGAGAATACATTTAAGGTTTTAAAAGAGTGCTTGTTTTCTACATTTTAAAAATATGCCAAAAATGTTGGGGGGGGAAGAAAAGAAAAGTAGAGGGAAGAAGGGGAACAAATCATCCAGTGCTCTACTGCTCAGGAAAAACTCCAGCTGACATTCCACTCCATTGAAGGGTTCTAATCAAAGTCACATCCACAGTGTCTGGTTTGCTTCTGGTAGCAGTGAGGAAAAAGAGGCTGAAGGGGAACTGAACACAAAGCAATTGTTGTAAGCACTTATTTTTTGAATACTGAAAGTTTGAATACTGCTTGTTTTCAGCAGAATTCATGGTTGGGCCTTCCTGGATCTCTAACACGTCACTCCCTTTATCTCTTATAAAGCTGTTCCGCCTCAGTCTCCCCAACTAATCACAACCATCAACCATCAAGCCATGCCTCAGAAACAATCTGGCCCTCCGGCCCTGCATCCCCGGATATCATTCCCATCCCTCCCAAGCAGCTGAACCAACATCTCTTGAAGCAACCAAATGGTGGACACATCACTGGCACACACACAGTCCACAGTGGGATTTCAGCAACCTTCTCCTGACAGATTTCTTCCCAGTATCCACACAGGGGTCTTCACTCACAGGAGAGCCTGAAAGCCTTCAGGGTTACAAGCCCACCGCCCACGTAGGAGAGCATCTGGAGGAATGGGACAAAGGGCATTCGTGACCCTCTCGACGATCCCGACCACCAAGGGGCTGGGAAGAGCATCCAGTCTTGTTCAGCCCAGTCCGATTCCTGGGGGAGGAGACGGTCTGCTTCCCATGGTGACCTTGGCATATTAGTTACCTTCACATCGGGAAAATGATTTCTACCCCTCTACCTTACAGGGTCTTAATGAAGATTCAGTGACCTTTGTGTCTTAGAAAGATACAAACTGCTATCAATACGGAGAAAACTGGTTCCTTTTGCCCCAGCACTTAGGTAGCTATGAAAAATTTTAAAATGTAACTTACACACCCTATGCTCTCAGATATAAAAGGAGATGATATGGATGGATGGTTAGAAGGGAGAGAGATATATATAAATGTATATATTGATGTATATGTATAAAATATGTATTTATGTTTGTACTTACCTATGAAATTCTAACTTGGAATAGCCAAAAAAAAAATTATTCTTTTAGCCCCAAGCAAGCCTGTGCTTTTACCTTTTTAAAATCATAGACTTATCCCCACCTACCTTGCCTTCTTTGCTGTTGATCTCCTAGCTCTCTGGGTGGTATTTCCTTGGGAAAAAAAAGAGAGATGGAAGAAGCCCCTGGAATTAGGACTCAAGATAAACAACAACAGAGGGGCTAGAAGGACTTTATCCAAACATATGACTCTTCGGGGCTCTCAGATGGGCCATTTGGTAGCTGGCATATGCAACATCCATTTGAAATCCCATGAGTGACTTTATCAGAGAGAGGATGAGGTTGGGGGTATGTGTTACTTGCATCAATCTCAAAACAAAATATTTGATCCAAGTTTCTTATAGTTATCTGACACGTCCAGTTCTTCTGATGCTTCTAGACAACCCATTTCTTCCCAGATGGAGAAAGTCTTTTAGATTCAATTCATAATACATATATTTTTCGTATACCCACAATGTAAGCCAAATATTTGTGTGGATGGGGGCAGCAGTGAGTGTACAGAGAACATGCCACATTTCCTCATTAACTAAGTTCAACTAGTATTTTATGTCTAGACCTGTGCTATGGACTGGAGATACCAAAATACATGATTCATCCAGGATAAATATTCTAGTGATGCTTGTTGCATTGCAGAGAGGGTTTTTTTGAGCATAAGGGGGCTGCCTACTGCACACTTATTTGCTACTCCATCACTGTCACTAGCAGAATCTGCCCAGGCTCAGCCTATCTCAGGGATGGAGTTTCTCTTATGTGCCAAGACATCTGTCTCTTAGGATTCAGTTTGTAAGTCTTACCTAATTTTGGGTTCTAGGCACATAATCTCTCAGAAAATGTTGGGTTTTTAAATGGTTTTGCTTTAAGAAATTCTTCAGCAGGAATGACTACAGGCAGGTGGATAAGAATAACCATGAAGAGACTTGCCAGGGGTGACCCTGCTTCATAAGGGCAGCTGGGATTTTGAGCCAGGTCTTCTAACTCCAAGTCCAGTCTGCGTTATCTCCACCGTCAGCAGTTATCTGTAAACACCAACTCTGACTGGATGATCATCAGGATTCAAGAAACTTGAAATTAACTCAGTAACTGCTTTTAGACCCTGCTGGGCCCCACCTTATCTTTCAGAAATGTTCTGGTGACAGGGACAAGTTGAAGAGAAAGGCTAGCCCCAGCTCACACATTACAGTCAAAACCATTTGTTTTGTTAACCTCATGTGAATGTTACAAATGTGTGCTGGAGCAGAGGCCACATCCTTCTATAGATTAGCAATTTCTTTAGTCAGCACGGCCCCTCTACCTTGACCTTCAAAGGAAATACTTCAAAGCAAAAAGCCAAGGTCCTCTTCAGATGGCGTAAACTCTGAGGTGGCTTTGAACTCAGAGGGCTTGGGCGTCAATGCCAACTAGTCTGACATTGCTGCTTGCAGCGTCTGTGTGAGGCAGGTTGGTAGGTGGCTATCTTTCTACCTCTCTAAATGCATTATGTGTTTTTGGTCTCCGTCTTTCAAATGATTTACATCAAAAGAGCTGCGGAACAACGTCATATCGGAAAATCTCCCACAGATGGATTTTAGCAAATGAATTTGTGCTTTTATAGAGAGTGACCATGGGTCCTCACAGGAACATGTTTTAAACAAGAGCAGCCAACTTTAAATAAGAGTTTAATGCCTGGTGTTTCCAAACCCCGAGTTGGGGGAACAAACAGCTCTATTTTTCTGTCCTTAAGTCAGAAAACTCTAGCACAGCCAACACTGGCCTAACTGCAGCCCACTCCCGCCCCAGGCCCACTCCCATGCAATCTCAAGAATTCTCAGAGCACCACGGCTATAATCTGGAGGTACAGCCATGCCTCCTAGTTCACTGCGCACTCAATTTGTATACCAGAGTGTTCTTTAAAAAGTTAAAAGCACGATACAAACATAGCTAGTTTTTTCATATTCAGTCAACTATGAGATAGGAGGGAAGCAATTAGGCTAAATGATAGCACTTCCAGTTACAGTTGAGGGCCCCTCCCCATGGAAAGCAAGGCTTTTGGCAAACAGCAAACCTCTGTTTTGATCTCTTTCTGCTCTTATTTAATGAAGTAGGGGAATGAAGTGGTTTTCACAACCTTGAGCTCCAGGAGTTTTTATCAGCTGGTGCCAAGACCACTTTCCCCATCAGCTAACACATACAGAAGACTTGCTTGGCACTCATCAGAAGGGGATATGCTCCAGTTTGCTCAGCTATTGCTTTATCTATTATCGGTTTCTAAAAATGTAATGGGGGTGCCTCTTCTCTTTACTTTTTTAGAACATTTGTTGGTATTCTCCCTTGCTCATTCTTCCAGACAACTTTTAGAATCATTTAGGAAAATTCTAAGAAAATTCCTGTGGGCACTGTATTACGTCTTGGATGCATCTCTTCATTTATCCAAAGTAATCACAACTCACAATAACATTTTTTTCACACATGGCACACATGTGTCACACATATGACACATGTGTGTCACATATATCTCATCTGAATTTCAGTCATTCCTCAGTATCCCTGGGGTGTTAGTTCCAGAACTCCCATGGATATCAAAATCCACAGATGATCAAGTCCCCGATATAAAATGGCGTATTAACATATAACTTATGCACACGTGTGAACTTCCCTGTACTTTAAATCACCTCTAGCTTACTTATATAGCCATGTAAATAGCTGTTGCAGAACTTGCAGATAAGGAGGTAGGTAATATTGGTAGATCAAAGTGAAAGAGTACAGAAAATGACCCTCTACACTACTGGTAGGAGTATAAATTAGTACAAATATTCCAGAAAGTTATTTTGGCAAGATACATCAAAAATTTTGGAACTCTTGGCCAGGTGTGATAGTTCATGCCTGTAATCCCAGCACTATGAGAGGCTGAGGTGGGCAGATCATGAGCTCAGGAGTTCAAGACCAGTCTGACAAATATTGTGAAACCCCATCTCTACCAAAAAGACAAAAATTAACCAGTCATGGTGGTGCGCACCTGCAGTCCCAGCTACTCACGAGGCTGAGGCAGAACAATCACTTCAATCCAGGAGGCTTCATCTCAAAAATAAAATAAATAAATAAATTTGGAACTCTTTTCTAAGAACTTAGCCTAATAGGGACAAGAATATTATTTGTATTGTTGTTTATAACACTCTAAGAATGGAAGCCTCCCAAGCGTTCAACATTGGAGGTTAAAATCTGATATATCCTTTTGATGGAATACTACATGGCCATTAAAATTCACATGTGACAGTATTTAATGACAAGATACTTTTCAAAGTGTATGTTTAACTGAAAAAAGACTGAATTTCCAAGAAGTATAGTTATATAATCCTAATCCAGTAAGGAAAAAAAAAATTTATGGATAGAAATGTTAAGGAATTATCTCAGAACAGAGGTTTATGGGAGATTTTTATTTTCATTGTGATTTTCTAGACTTTCCATCCAAATTTTCACACAATCAACCATTATTAATTTTTTGGAATAGAGAAAACTCTTTTATGTCCCATAAAACATTCCTAGGGGATTTATATTTTGGTTGCTGGTAGGTGGAAATGAGGAATCTATGCTTTGAACCTGATTTTTAACAGAATGCATTAGTTTGAAAAATATACTTCTTAGTATAAACATTCTACTTTTTTTTTGGTATTATTTTCATTAAAAGAGGCATTGTCTTCAAGCATTCGAGTCTATCAATATGATCTTGTTTTCTTTGTTGAACTATTTGTGTAGTATGTTGTATCTGTAGATTTCCTTGCAATGATCTATCCATGCTTTGCTGGAATCAAAGCCCAATGTCATCTTTGTGTGCAATTACTAGTAATGTAAACTTGCACAAGTTACCCTCTCTGTACCTCAGTTTCTTCATCTATACAACGGTACTTTACAGTGTATGTAAAGCACTCAGACCTGTGGCTGGCACATAGAAAGATCTCTACAAATGTGAGCTTGCATTATTATTTTAATTATTAATTTATTCAATGTTATCTTACATTTTTTTCTTGTATTTAAGATCAACATTCCTAAGTGATCTTGATCTGTAGTTTTTTTTTATTTTGCTAACTGATACGATTTGGCTGTGTCCCCACTCAAATCCCATCTGGAATTATAGTTTCCATAATTCCCATGTGTCACAGGAGGGACCCAGTGGGAGGTAATTGAACCATGGGGGTGGGTCTTTCCCATGCTAGTCTCATGATAGTAAGTCTCATGAGATCTGAGCAGGGGAGTTCACCTGCTTACACTCTCTTGCCTGCTGCCATGTAAGTCATGACTTTGCTCCTTTTTCATCTTCTACCATGATTGTGAGGCCTCCTCTGCCATGTGGAACTGTGAGTCAATTAAATCTCTTTCCTTTATTAATTACCCAGTCCTGGGTATGTCTTTACTGGCACCATGAGAACAGACTAATACACTAATGATACCTTGATCAGTTAGGGATACCAAGCTTGCATTTGCTTCATGTAATTAACTGGGTAGCTGCCTATCTTTTGCTATGTTCTGGAACAATTTATGTCCTGTGCATTTACTTCCAAAATGGAAACATAGCCATTCAATTATACAAAACGGTTAGCATGCCAAGTTACAGAACGTGATACAGCTGCTAATCATACCAGCATTCCCAGGTATATTACAATTTGGGCTCAATAAATCCAAGTCATTTAATTATATCATTTTCAATTTAATGCTACAGACATTTATGAGATATATTATTCAATGAGAAAAAACTTACAGAACAGTCTGTGAAATATGATCTAGTTTTTCTTTATAATTCCCATATATTCTATTCTGAGGTATGTGTGATGTGAGTATGTGCGTACACCAAAAGCAAAATGGTAATTTCTAAAAAGGGCTAGTAATTAAGGTAATTTTAAAAACTGATTTCTCTTTTTGCTCACCTGTTTTTACACTAAATATGTATTACTCATGTAATCTAAAAAACAAAATGACATTTAAAACCTATCCCTACATTTATGGTTATCTACTTTATACACACAATATTCTTGACCTGGTAAGGGATGAAAAAGATCCCTGTGATCCAGTTCCTGCTTCCTGGAAGTTCATAATCTAGATCCAGATGAAGAGGAAACATAGAAAACTGTGAAATGGTTGTACAGAATTACCACCAAGGACTGGAGGTGAACAACGTTCTCTGTCTGCCCAGCACTGATGGTTTTCCTAGGACATGGGACTCTTCAGTACTGACACCCAGACAATCCTGGGCAAACTGTAAAAGCTGGTGACATTGCTGGAGGAGCCCCTGGCAAAGCAGCATGAACCAAACATCCATGTGCTTCCTTACATTTTCCAGCCTTCCCAGCAGTTCTTTTGGGACCCTATGATTGTGCTCTCACCAATGGAAATATGAATATAAATGGTAACTCCTGGCTTGAGGCCATTAAAAGCAGGTATGCCTTCTTCCAGGCCTTCTGTCTCTCCTCCTCACCCATGGAACCGGATAATCCTGAGATGGAAGAGTTGTTTGAGGGAAGCAGCTGAGATTCCTGAGTCATCACTGGAAAAGACCAACCAAGGAGAGCTTCCTGACTCATACCAACCTCTGATGTGAGCGGCAAGTACTACATTCAGCCCTGAGATTTCAGGAGTTTTAAGGCAGCAAAGCCTAATAATGCCTGATAAAACCAAGTGTAGAGCCCAAAGATCAGGGAAGACTTCATGAGAGAAGTGACTTTATACTAAGTGAGGGTTCGTAAGAGTTCTACATAAAGAAATCAAGTAATGGGGAGGAGCAGTCCAGGTGGAGCAGAGGCAGGTAGGCCAGAAAGGACAGGCAATAGTTGAGGTACAAGAAGTCATGTGTTAGAAGACAGGCTGGAAATGTTGGTCATGCCAGATTGAGGAGGATTTTGAATTCTTCCAAAGACAACAGACAGCAATTGGACATTTTAAGCCACAGTGTATTATGGCCAGAACAGTGTAAAGGAAAGGCTACATGGGAGACACTGGAGTAGGGCCAGCAGTAGGACCAATTTAGAAGACATGACAGTCATCAATAACCCAAACAAAGGCTACATACAGTGGCTCACACCTGTAATCCCAACACTTTGGGAGACTGAGATCACTGGAGTCCAGGAGTTTGAGATCAGCATGGGTGACATAGCAAGACCCCAACTGTCTTTTTTTTTTTTTTTTTCGAGACAGAGTCATGCAGGCTGGAGTGCAGTGATGCTATCTCAGCTCACTGCAACCTCCATCTCCTGGGTTCAAATGATCCTCCCACCTCAGCTTCCTAAGTAGCTAGGACTACATGGTGCACAGGTAATGTCTATATTTTCAGTAGAGACAGTTTCACCATTTTGGCCAGGCTAGTCTCAAACTCCTGACCTCAAAAGATCTGCCCACCTTGGCCTCCCAAAGTGCTGGGTTTACAGGCATGAGCCACTGCACCCAGTGCAAAAAAAAAAGTTTAATTAGCTGGACATAGTGGCACATGCCTGTAGTCCTAACTATTTGGGAGGCTGAGGCAGAAGGATCCCTTGAGACCAGGAGTTTGAGGCTCCAGTGAGCCATGATGGTACCACTGCACCCAGCCAGGGCAATAGAGCAACACTCTGTCTCTAAAAGACACAAAAAAACAAAAAAACATAACAAAAAAACCCACAAAAACCCAAGCCAGAAGGGTTGAAGGCCTGAACTAGAGCAAAAGTTAGAGGTATGTCGTGATATTTAGGAAGCAGAACGTGCTAGACTGGGCTACTCCTCGGTAGACACTTTCATTAGTGGAGAAGGAAGTAGAAGAGGGTGCTGTTGTTTCCAGCCTTCATGCCACAAAAGATGTGGATGCTCTTCACAGACACAGGGAGCCAAGGAAGAGAAGTGCCAGAGAGAAGATGGCAGGGGTGATTTGGGACCTGTTAAAATAGGTTCTGAGAGAGAAAGAAATTGATAGATTCTGAGAAAGTGATAGATTCAGAGAGAGAAGGCACAGAGGTGGGGGCTGGGAGGAGAAAACAATATTCCAAAAATCAAAGGAGGAGACAATTATAAGGAAAAGAAACTGGACAAGAGTATCAGAGGCTTCAGAGAGACCGAATAGGCCAAGACTGAGAAGGGACCAATGGACGTTACACTGAGGAACTGATCTAGAAGCACATTTCTGATACAGAAGGCAGATAAAAGGTTGAGCCAAGCAGAGTGACTCACACCTGCAATCCCAGCACTCTGGGAGGCCAAGGCAGGTGGATCACTTGAGCCCAGGAGTTTGAGACCAGCCTGGACAAGATGGTAAAACCCCATTTCTACAAAAAGTACAAACATTAGCCAGATGTGGTGGCAAACACCTGTAGTCCCACCTACTCAGGAGGCTGTGGTGGGAGAATCACCTGAGCCTGGAAGGTAAAGTCTGCAGTGAGCTTAGACTGTGCTATTCCACTCCAGCCTGGGCAACAGAGTAAGACCCCATCTCAAAAAGTAAGTCTGGGGTATGGATGATCGAATGTAACAAACAGGAACTCAAGAGTTTCTATCCAAGATTAACTGTTTTTTTTTGTTTTGTTTTGTTTTGTTTTAACTCAACAGATGTCTATTGGGCTCCAGCTATTTGCCAGGTCCAACAACTGGGGAACATAGTAACAGGCAAGATGTGCTCGGCTGCGTCAAGGGGCTTGTATCCAGTGGGACATAAACCCAAGACGGAAACAAGCAGCTTTCATGCTGTGAGGTAAGTGCTAAGACAGGGTGCACAGGTGTGCTGAGAGAACACAGAGGGGCCCTGTTGTGCTTTCTGGAAGTCAAGGAAGCTTTTTGGAGGAAGTGCTTTGAAAGCCAGGTCTGCTAGGATGGGAGTCAGGAAGCCAGGGAGTCGGCCAGGCAACAAGGCAGGGTGCAAGACAGCAGGGAGAGACCATATTTCAGGTGATGGAGACAGCTGGTTTAGAGGCCCAGGAAGAGGGAGCCTGACACTGTCCGGGAATTACAAATGGTTTGGTTGGGCTGGGGCTTAGAGGTAAGAAATGCAGCAATGTGGATGGCTGGGTTGTAAGGATCAGACCATTAACAGTCTTGGCGATTCCTCTTTCACACAGATTTAAATTACAGCTGGAGAAGGCACAAGTTTGTGGAGAATTGACTTCAACTAGGGCATGATGAGCTGAGCAGAGGAAGCAGAGGAAAGTGTCGGATTAAAGATGAATGTATCTGTGGGGTTGGTCAGAATTGCAGGGATCGGACTTCATCCCTGGCAATGGAGAAAAGGGAGAAGCGAGGACATAGGGAGATGCCGAAGTGTAGCCGGGACGCTGAGGATGCCTGGCTTTCATCCTCCAAATAATACGGGAGGCAAACAGTTACCTGGGATAACAGCATCACATGGGGTATGGGTGAGGGTGGGTGAAAGCTGACAGTTTTGAAGTAGTAAGCTGCAGAGTCTGTGACAGAGAATCAGTTAAGACACATCAAAGGATTACTGCAAATAGCAAGGGCTCAAATATTTCCTTGGCCTCTATCAGCTACAATAAACATTTTTCTTTTCTTTAAATATTAATATAAATATTAGTGCTCTCAAGAAATCCCTCCCCACTGCCTGGGAAAGGAGCAGCCGGTTTTAACTTGTGTGTTTCCTTGGAGCCCCAGGAACTGTCCCTAGTCCTTAGAGGTTTCCTATTTCCTACTGAAAGCACAAGGAAACTAGAATCAGCTGCTCAGGACACCACCAAGTCCTAGTTCCTGCTCTGATGGATACTTGCAAAAACAGAACCACAGACTGAGCCAGGCCTTTCTAAAAATCGAAGAGTCCAGGGTGCTCCGGGTGTCAGAGCTCACCCAACTGGAGATGACTCCCACACTCGCTGACAATCACTCCTGGGGAATCTGAGAATTAGAGCACCTAGGAAAACAACTTTTAAAGTGTAACTTCCCAGGTGCACCTGGACAGTGGTACATCCTGTTAATGTGCGGTCCCTTCATACAATAAGATAAAGGGCACTCTGTTTCAGTGACTTTCCTCCCAAGAATTTGTAACCCTAGTCCAATCACAAAAAAAACATTAGGCTAATGCCAACAGAGGGGTATCCTGCAATAACGAGACCAGTACTCATAAAAACCACCAAGTTCACAAGGAAAGTCTGAGCAACTGTCACAACCGAGAGGACCCCTAGGGGAGGAAGGTGTCATATCGTGTCCTAGATGGGATCCAAAAACACAAAAAGGACATGAAAAACCAAGGAAATCTGAAGACACCGTGGCCTTCATGGTAATGTCTAAATATTGGTTCACTCATCATCACAAATGTGCCACACATATATACAATGTTAATAGGTGAAACTGGATGTGGAAGATATAGAAACTCTATGAACTATCTTTGCAGTTTTTTCTGTCAGTTGAAAACTGTTGTGAAATAGAAAGTTGATCTTTTAAAAAACTAAGTCCAGAGAAGAGAGCACCCATCGAGGCTTCAGTAGTTGCCGTCACATCAGCTTAGTGTTCTGAGTTAGCAATATCTGAAGTGTCCAGTATTGGGGCTCACAAATATCTGAAGATGTGTAGAAATGTGGCATCTTGAGGATTCTTGTAAGAGGACTTGAAGCATACACACAGCAGCTCAGTGCTGTTCATTTGGTTGCTCTGAAGCTGTCACTAGAACAAAAAGGGGCGTACGGTAGGAATACGGACTGAAATGGGAACCAGGTCAAGAATGGAGAACATGCCAGGCCTAATCACACCATCCCCTCTCTTTCGGGCCTTGTCTTCTCTTCCTTTCAGCGCTGGGTCAGGCCCTGCCCTCTGCAGCGTCCTCTCTCCTCCTCCAGGCTTCCGCTGCTCACTCGGTCCTGTGCCTCCTTTGACAAGACTCGAGATGGCCTACACCAGTCAGTCCTCTCCTCCATCACAGGAGAGTCTTCTCACGCACACACCTGGTACCAACTGTTCCGCCTCTGTTTCCTGGCTCTGGAAGATTCCCTCAAGAGAAGCACCCCCCTCCCTTTTTTTTTTAGGGGGGGGGAAGGTTTATTTGTGAAAACAATGAATGATATAACACGCCAATTTTCTTTCCATATCAGGTTAACAGCTATTAGCACTGTGTCATATTTATTTCCCTATACGTATGCTTTTTCAAAATTACTCAATATATGCTCACATTCTTTTAATAAGCAAAAATACTACACAGAAAATTCTCTTGAACCAACCTAATCCTATTTCCCACCGCTCTGTCTCTCTTTTCTGAACAGATCACCATCCCTCACTGTCACTGTGTTGATGCAGAGACTTTTTAGTTCTCTCTCTCACACACAACGCATGCTATTCTCCTTTAAGCGGGTGTTTTCATTTTCATAAACATTATCACATGGGATGGCTTTTTCACTCAACATAATGATTTGTATGTACATCCATATTGACACATATCAATCTAGTTCATCCCTATTCACCACTATATATTCCATCAAATAAGTACAACAAGAAGAAGTAACATTCCATTTACCCATCCCCTATTCATAAATACGTAGCTTATTTCCAAATCCCTCAGTGCTGCTATGAATATGCCTGTCCATGTCCCATCTGCTCATGTGGGAGAGTTTTCTGTTGGAGATTTACCTAAAAGCACTGCCGAGTTCAGTCTCTGTATGTCTGAGAGATTGTATGATGGGCCCAGCTGCTTTTTTTCATGTCAGGTATGTTGGAACCATAAAGGCAACCTTCAATAAGGACCACTTGCCTTCTCCACTCAAATTCTGAATAAACTGAAAAATAAAACAAGGAGCTCACGAAAGCCAAAAGATCACCTTTATGGTGATGGAATCCAGGTTGGAAAATGAATCAGTGGAGAGCCAATGACTAAAAATACGAAATTAGCCAGGCATCGTGGCACATGCCTGTACTTCCAGCTACTCAGGAGGCTGAGGCAGGAGAATTGCTTAAACCCGGGAGGCAAAGGCTGCGGTGAACCAAGATCATGCCATCACACTATATAGCCTTTCCAGCCCGGGAAACAAGCGTGAAGGAAGAAGAAAGATGAATAAAGAGGAAAAAAGAATGAAAAAAGAAGAAAAAAGAAAAGGAGGAGGAAGAAGAAGGGAAAAGAAGGAAGAAGGAGGAGGAAGAAGAAGGAAGACAGGAGAAGAAGAAAGACGACAGCAGACGACAGACAGCAGACGACAGACAGCAGAGGACAGACAGCAGACGACAGAAGATGACAGAAGATGACAGAAGACGACAGACAGCAGACGACAGCAGACGACAGCAGACGACCGACAGCAGACGACCGACAGCAGACGACCGACAGCAGACGACCGACAGCAGACGACCGACAGCAGACGACCGACAGCAGACGACCGACAGCAGACGACAGCAGACGACAGAAGACGACAGAAGACGACAATGATGATGATGATCCTCTGTGTGGGCACACTACCACCTGTCATAGGCAGAAGGAAGTGAAATGGGAATATTTACCCTGTCCTGAAAATAGCACCGTCCCAAGATGATCAGGTAAGCCATTCCCTGGGGCAGAGGAAAGCCAGGAGAGTATTTCCAGAATAACAGGAGTAAAAAGAGTTTCCCCTGACATCATCATGGGCCACAGACATGACACAGTCAGCCATACCTCTTTTGGTGGCCCTTGTGTCATGTGTGCTCAGGAGAGGCAGTGGCTCTCCTGATACAATACATGGCCATCTATGCCTATGGCAGGGGCTTTGGGAAGGGACTGTGAGTAGGGAGGCGCTGCAATAGGCACACTACCGCATGTGACCTGATGATACGCTCCTGATTTGTTCATTTCAGGGACAAGCTGTAATACAGGCTTGGTGAACACTTGTTTAATTGAAGTCATTTACAAGTAACCCATCCAGATGTGTGCAAAGGTGAACTTCATCTCAACCCCAGAGCTTGTTCTCTACTTCCTACACCAGCAACAAGAAGAAGTGAATATGAATACATCACTCTGTATGTTGACATTTGAAGAGTGAGCACAAGAATGAAAACATCCATTTAATAAATGCCTGCTCTATGTCAGGCATTGTGCTAAGTGTCTGCAAAGCAACACCTTGAGGAAGGCATCAATTACCCCATTTTGCAGAAGAGGAGACTGAAACTGAGGTTTAGTAACTTTCCCACAAAATAGGATCGGTGGGCAAGGGGAAAATGAGAGATAACAAAGAGAATTGGTTGAGGAGCAGAACCAGGATACAGTGCCTGGAAGCAGCACCAGAATTACAGCCAGCAAGGTGCCCCCACATCAGTGGTCCCTGCTCCACAGACGTACACCTAATGCATCTGTCACAACTCAGTTTTACCAAAGTGCTTCGGTTAGCATTCTAAATCCTTTCTGGGTAATAAATTCACACAATTTGGACAAGCAAAAAAGAGATTCTGCCATTGGGCTAGAACTGTAACAAAGCATTTGGAGATTTTTCCATGCTCTGGATGGAGGTTTTGAAGATGGAATCTGGCTTCACAAACAAATCAGCCCCAGGCAAATTTAAGAAAGTGTTTGGGTCCATTCAAAAATTAACCCAAGATGAGCACTATTATCATTAATTTTTTTAATTGATGTATCAATACATATTACAGTAAAAATT
Organism: Plecturocebus donacophilus; assembly: GCA_004027715.1. NCBI lineage: Eukaryota > Metazoa > Chordata > Mammalia > Primates > Pitheciidae > Plecturocebus > Plecturocebus donacophilus. Next base: position 15,116 of record PVKP010043619.1, read on the forward strand.
TTGGAAAGTGTAGAAATGTAGAAAAACAATTATTCCTAAGGCCACAACCAAGACAATTTCTAAAGTACTAGTGTGTTTCCTTCATTGTGTAAGTGTGTGTGCACACCTGAGTGGTGGTTTAATAAAATGACATCGTACTACACATACATTTTGAATATGTTAAAAACACACCATGAATACTTTGAATAATAAAAATGGCAATGGCTATTATTTGTGGCATGTTTATTGCTATCTTTACAAGGATTTTCTCATTTAATCCTAACAGAACCTGAACAGATACGTTCCATGTTTATTCTAGTTTCACAGGAGAAACAGACTCATAAAGAGCTTATAGGTCATACCACTTACAAGCTATCCTTGATTGCTACAGAAATTTAATTTTTTACATGTCGAATAGCCACTTCCGTCTTATGTCTTATTTTGCAATGGAAGAAATCTTTTTCTCATTGGTAGAGGAAATTTTGTGTTTTAAGGATATTAATCTTCTGGCTGTAAATAGAAAATATTTGTATCCTTTTGACACTTATCTTTTTGACTTTTTGCTAATCCTGACATACAGAAATGCTTAATGTTTAGATACTCAGATTATCAATTTCCTTTCTTGGTTCCTTCCTTTTATTGAGATGGAGTTTGGCTCTTGTCACCCAGGCTGGAGTGCAGTGGCACGATCCCAGCTTACTGCAACCTCCGCCACCCCTTGGATTCAAGCAGTTCTCCTGCCTCAGCCTCCCAAGTAGCTGAGATTACAGGCATGAACCACCAGGCCTGGCTAATTTTTGTATTTTTAGTAGACACGGGGTTTCACCATGTTGGCCGGGCTGGTCTCGGAACTCCTGACCTCAGGTGATCCACCCTTCTCAGCCTCCCAAAGTGCTGGAATGACAGGCATAAACCACTGCACCCAGCCTGGTTCCTTCTTTTTTTTATACTTAGAAAAACCTTTCCCACCAAACTACCAAATAAACTATTCATCAGTATAATTACTATAATACAGTGAATATATTCTAGTTAACGTAAGTATTTCTAGGGTTTACTTTTTAATATATACTTAAATGTAGTACATCTTGGTTTTATTGTGTAGCATAAGGGTAAAAATAAAACGGATATTTGTCCTAGGTCTGTTAATTGACTACAATTTCCTTACTGATTTGCAATGCCGTATTTTTAGCATTATCAACTCCGACATACGTTGTGGTCTGCTTCCAGACCTGTTCTTCCGGTGCTATGGCCGACTTTGCAGGCTGTTCCCTAAACCCTTTTTAATTCCTCCTGGGCAAGCAACTAGAACACATTTCCCAGAGTCCCTTGCAGTTGGTTGCGTAATAGTTATGTGGCTGAAGGAGTAAGGAGGAGTGATGCATGCCATCTCCAGAACAGCTTCAAAAAGCAAAACCTCACAGGAGCAGCTCTCTGCACCTTTCCCTTCTCAGCTGCCTGGAATTTGGATCCTAAAGACAGCCTTGAAACCAAAGTTGAGACTGAGGATCTACAAAGTAGAAGGAGTGTGGGTTCATGAATCTTTCTCTTTGGGAGAGAGTTGCTTGCCTATCTGAAATACTCATCTCAGAGTTAAGTAAATAAGAAATAAACTTCTATTATGTCTGGCATTATATATTTGAGAGTCCATTTATCTGTTAGTCAATTTCTTTTTATAAGTCCTTGAAGTTTGAAAATCATTTCGATTCTCCCAAAACTCCAATTTTTAATTAAAATTTCTTTAAACTTACAAAATAATATGGGAAGAATTATCATTTATATGATACTCAGTCTAAAACACATTATATTCTAGATTCACTTAAACACTCGTTTATAGTCTTCATTAAAATTGGTTACTTTTCTTCATATAGGCCTGTCTGTTACTTTTATGTTTACATATGTTAACTTCATGTTTTAAAAAATATACAGGGCCGGGTGCAGTGGTTCTCACCTGTAATCCCAACACTTTGGGAGGTCAATGCAGGCAGATCACCTGAGGTCAGGAGTTCAAGATCAGCTTGGCCAACCCCAACTCTATTAAAAACGAATACAAAAATTAGCCAGGCATGATGGCAGGGGCCTGTAATTCCAGCTACTCAGGAGGCTGAGGCAGGAGAATTGCTTGAACCTGAGAGGCAG
>PVKP010043620.1:0-17565 GCA_004027715.1 Plecturocebus donacophilus
ATAATATATATGAAGAAATCTCTGCATTGATAAATTCTGTTCTTTATTCTCTATTATATTATATTACATTACATTATATTCTGAAAAAAGTATTTATACTTTTTTCAAAAATACTAACTCTCACATTGAAAGTACTGAAAACTTTTGATAATTGCTGGTAAATAAGAATTCCGGCATTATTTTCCTAAAATATTAATATACCCAGTTTATCATTAAACATAGTTAAGTTTCCCATACTATATATATTTTATATTTCCACTTAATAAAACATGTGTGTGTATATGTGTATATATATAGACACACACACACACATACACATGTACACACACATATACATATATGCAATCATAAAAAACAGTGAGCACCATTTAGATTAATGAAAAAAATTAAGATTGCATTAGAAATATAATATCTACACATTTTAAATCATTAGACTAAATTCTTTAAGTGAAAATATGTGTGTGTGTATATACACACATGCACATATACACATATGCACACACACAAATATATATACACACATATTTTATGTATATATGTACACACATATACACACACATTTATACACAAATACATATATACAGACATATTTTATGTATACACACACACATATATACACACACATATTTTGTGTTAATATATACATTTGTTACTTTTTAAAAGATACACATGTACATATTGCACGATACAATCAAATACAAGTTAAACTGAGCAAACATTCTGAAAGAAGTAAAAAATAGGTACAAGTACTCAACCGGCAAAATCTATGATAAAGAGTAAATGTGGCCAGGTGTGGGAGTAGTGGCTCCTATAATCCCAGCATTTTGGGAGCCTGAGGCAGGAGCATTGCTTGAGGCCAGGAGTTCTAGACCAGTCTGGGCACCATTGGGTGATCCAGGCTCTACGAAAACTAAAATAATTGGCCAGATGGCAAGGTGCTCGTCTGTAATCTAAGCTACTTGGGAGGCTAAGGTGGGAGGATCCCTAAGCCTAGGTGTTGGAGGCTGCAGTGAGCTATGATCATGCAACCACATGCTTGCCTGGGAGACAGAGCGAGATCCCATCACGAGAGAAAGAGTGAGAGAGAGAGAGAAGAGAAATGTGAAAATGTGAACCATGTTTTATGTTTAAAAGAATTTTTAATACAGCATCATGGAAAAAGAACAAAAATAGCTTGAGATTCAATTCAAATTATTTTTTAAAATCCAACACTTAAGCATAATAGAAATGGGGAAAATTGTAGTTTTGGCATAGAGATAGAGAAGTACAATTTAGAATACAGCTGTAAAATTATTAATAAGTAGCAAAACAGAATCCTAGAATGGACATTCCAAATTGCAAGGGAGAAGTAAAGATTTTGATCAATACAAATTTTAAAAGTAAGTGTATACTATCAAGCAATAAAAAAGAATGAAATCACGTCTTTTGCATCAAAATATATGGAGGCCATTATCGAAAGGAAAGCAAGTCAGATACAGAAAGACAAATATTGTACGTTCTCACTTATAAGTGGGAGCTAAATAATGTGTACACATGGACACAGAGTATGGAATAATAGTCAGTGGACACTCAGAATGTGGAGGGTGAGGAGGTGGGAGAAGGGTGGGTAATGAGAAATTACTTAATGGGTACAATGTACATTACTCAGGTGGTAGATAACTGAAAAGTCCTCAGTTGACCACTACCCAATCTATACATGTAACAAAATGACACTTGTATTTCATAAATTTACACAGGTAAGAAAAAAATTAAGGTAAAAAGAAAAAAAGCATAAACTAGAAATAAAATTCTGTATGAGTAGGAAATAAAATATATTGGAAATATAGTTCTCTTATAAAACAATATAACGTAATTACTCTGCTTTTCACTTCATGTTTCAAATTTTTGATCTGTTATTCATGGCTTACTTCCTCTCTGAGGGTTGTCTTTATTCTCCCACAACCACAGACACCATCTTTTGCCTTTGCTATCTGAAACATTTGTGACAGGCAAAGGTCGAAAAGAAAAAGCCAAGACATAGAAAATAGCACCAGATAAAACTACGAATAATATTATTTTTGGTCTTCTTTCTTGAGTGTAGCATTTTTACTTTTTATTTAAAGCAACTGCTTTTGTAACATTTATAATAAAATTCTGCTGGACAGAATTTGAGTTCAGTGCCTATAGAATCTCTAATTCATGCTAAATGATGTTTTACTAAGGGATAACCATGAAAATCAGTGCAACGGAGTCAAAAAATGTGGAGAAGGCTTGTGATAGCAATGATTCTGGCTAATTGATCTATCAAGCACCCATTTATCAATATCCTGGTTTCTATCCTGCTGCTGTTTTCAACCCCACTATGAATGGAAAATCGGTAAGGATGACTACTTTTCATACTTTAGATCTAATTTCCCTAGAGGAAGTATCCCCAGCCCCGGGCAACAGACTAACTGCACTCTGTGGCCTGCTAGGAACCAGTCAGCACAGCAGGAGTGCAGGAGCTGAGTGGCTGGCGAGTGAGCGAAGCTTCATCTGTATTTATAGCCACTCCCTACCATTCACATTACCACCTGAGCTCTGCCTCCCGTCAGATCAGCAGCGGTGTGAGATTCTCATAGGAGCACAAACCCTCTTGTGAACTATGCAGGCAAGGGATCTAGGTTGCACGCTACTTCTAAGAATCTAATGCCTGACAATCTGTCACTGCCTCCGATCACCCCCAGATGGGACCATCTAGTTGCAGGAAAACAAGTTCAGGGCTCTCACTGATTCTACATTATGCTGAGTTGTATAATTCTTTCATTATATACAAAGGCACGGTAGCTCATGCCTGTAATCCCAGCACTTTGGGAGGCCGAGGTGGGTGGATCACCTTAGGTCAGGAGTTCAAGACCAGCCTGGCCATCACAGTGAAACCCCATCTTAAAAAAAAAGAAAGAAGAAAGTGCACAATAAATGTAACGCTCTTGAATCATCTCAAAACCATTCCCCACCTGCCACTCCCAGCCTGCCAGTCCATGGAAAAACTGTCTTTCATGAAACCAGCCGCTGGTGCCAAGAAGGTTGGGCACTGCTGCTCTAGAGATCAGAAGGCATGCTACATTTAGTTACCATATGCTGCAGAGTCAAAACCAACAAAGAATAGAATCATGAATTTGCTACAAAGCAGTTTCCAAACTCTTTCAGTACTTTAAATAATATACTAAAACTCTGCCTTCAGTGAGCCATAGATGTAATAATTTAACCATGATTCGTGTTTACTTTTTAAAGTAGTTTCTAAAGTGGCTGCTTATAAAACAGAAAAAACAAAATAGTCATATAAAAGTAACATAGTTGAAGCATTGTAACTTTACTCTATTAACCAAAAATACTGGATTACTTTAGAGTATTTTGGAAACATCTGGTAAAAGATCTTCATAAAATTTCAAATATTTGTCTTTAAAAAATGTGCCCCACTGGAATAAAATGTTACATTATATATTTTTTAGCTATGGGACTTTATCAGAATGACATGGATGATACAGGCTGTTTTAAATATATATATGTCCTAATTTAAAAATGCATATTAAAACAAAAATTATGTACATATCAAAAAAAGTTACGTAGAATCCAGTAGTTCTGAGAAGTTAACAAGAAACAGTATGACATGGTGATATAGAAATGAGTAAATCTAAAATAAAATTTAATTTTTAAGCTTTGAAAGGTGGTAGAGAGAACATGATAGAAAGATAACTATTAAAAAGGAAATAAATATATATTAGAATATGGTGAAATATATATATATATGTTTCACATATATTTTTGAAATTATAAATATTGCTGATTACTGCTAACATCAATACTACTCTGTCCACAGAATCCATTCAAGCCAAGTAACTCTTGACCTTTCCTGGGCCATGCTTGAGAGAAAATTCAAAGTTCAGAATCCCCAAGCCTAACAGTGCTGTCCTCCCCCAATATTATCACCAGTGGTCTAAGTTAGCAGACACATGGGATGTAATAACATTCCAAAAAGTAGGAGAAAATTTTGACAAAATGCATAAGCATATAGATCTGACAACATCTTATTGTAATGCCTATGATTCCTACTATGTCAAACAAAGTCTGTTCTTTTGTCTGATGCACTTGAAAAGAGTGGTTAATACAAAAGATACTCCTCTCTATACTCACTCACAGCTCAAAATCATATTCCTGGAAGTAGATGACCAGGATAGATTCACAGTCCACAATAGTACCATTCCTACTGCTATTCTTTTACTATTTCTTGGTTCTCTCACAGAACCATTCAATCCTGGCTACTCTAATAAGCCTGCCCCCTATGATTCTAATACTCATATTTTAAGGGTTAGTGGTTATCACATTATTATATAAAGATTCTCCAAAGACTCTTATAATAATAATGTTTATAATAATATAATCATATATTTTTCTGAAATTAACTTAATAATTAACAACAGATTTGTAAAACCAAAATAAAAAAAATGATGATTTCATGTGAAGTCTCATCAGAAACTATAACATTCTTCCAAGTAATGCTGGAAGATAATATTTTCACAATTATATTAGAGGCTATTGGGTCCAGTGTTATGCTCAACTGGTAAGACCATGGACTGGAAAAGTCTGGAAAGCACTTCTTCAGGATACTGAGTTATAGCAAACCCCAAGAAACAATTAAAATCTTTTTGGTTCAAATACTGAGTAACAGGAATATAGTGATACTGAAATTTTAACCTTATAATCAATTAACAACAAAACAAATGAAAAAGGAAAAGACCCTGAACCAGAGCCACCCAGTTAAGCTGTTCCCAAATTCCTGATCTGTAGAAACTCCAAGATAATAAATGCAAATTATTCTAAGCCACTAAGTTTTGAAATATTTGTTAACAGCAACAGATAACTAACACAACAAACCTCACAGAGGATATATGAATATTTAGTGTAATAATGTCTATGAACATCCCTGGGATAGAAATATTTAGTAATTTAAGGCTTAACATAAATCTGCAGTAATCAAGATCATCTACATATGGTGGTAGCTGTACTGACAGTAGAACAGCTTCGATGCTCTAGGAAATGGGCCCATACCAAGTTTTTAACCCATGGAGGCAAGGGCTGTATAAATCCTCCCTCAGTTCATTCAGAATTGATGCCATTTCTAAAGCAGAGTAACTTATCATTAAAGATTTGCTAAGTGAATGAATCAACTAATTTCTGAACAAAGCATACATATTCTCTGAACTCCAGTTGTAAATTCTAAAAGTTGCCCTAAATGGTCTCAGATATTTGTCTTGGCTGAAGTTATTCTGTAAGGCAGTAGGCATAGAATCATATAATTATGTTTTTTTTATTTTTTACTTACTTATTTTTTTAGAGACAGAGTCTTACTCTGATGCCCAGGCTGGAGCACAGTGGCACAATCGTAGCTCACTGCAACGTCAACCTTCTGGGCTCAGGCGATCCTTGTGCCTTGACTTCCCAAAGTGCTGGGATTACAGATGTGCCACTGTGCCTAGGCATATCTTTTATTTCAAAACTTTATTGAGCTATTGTTATGTGCCAGGCAGTATATTAAGTGTTATGCAGGTATCTCCTTAACATACCCTCTCAAACACCCTATGAGGTGAATAATATTATTGTCCTGATTTTACAAATAAGAAATTTGTGGCACAGAGGAGTACCATGTTCTTCCTGAAATTACATAGATCATAAGCGTGAACTAAAAGACTGATCATGATAACCCAAAGATAAACTGTTAGAAGTCTTTGACTTTATGGTATGGCCAGCTGATGTATCTTCATGCTAGATGCTGAGCTTCTTAGCGCAAGGGCAGTTTCTTGTGAATCATTGTATTCTAAGTGCCTAACATATAGCAAATTCTCATTAAGTGCTTATTGAATGAATGAATGCATGCATGCATGAATGAACAAACACACATGAGGTGTGGATATATCTTTAGCTCACACTTAACGTGTTTGCAGAGGTGATGAAAAAGTCACATACTTAGAATTTTATAAGCTGTTCACTTTTTGCTCTTTAGTTACTAGGACTCTTAATGAGTGTTATAGAGAAAGCTGACCTTCTAGTCCTCTCCCTATGCCCCCTCTCCATCATCAGATAGTTGCTATACACTCTGCTAACATTAATAAGCCACAATTTAGAGAAATGTCATTACTACATTACAACACAGGGAGTGGAGTAGGTACCTATCATGAAGTTGTAGAAAGTCCCAAAGTTACCCCTCTCTAAAGTGAAGAGATTCCATCAATTGTGCCCTGATCTAGCCTGTTGTTAGCTTGAGTATGAAATTGGAGCAACTATGAATGGATGAGAATCTATACATAATAATTTTAAATTTTAAAACTAGCCATAATTTGAATATTATATCCCCTTTTATAGGAGATAGACTACTGAAGTCACTAGAAAGGATGGCTTCCAAATTGTACTAAAACAGCAAATGCACCACCAGGATTTTTTCTCTCTTTTGAAACCATGAGGGAAGATGCATGGCTGTCTTAGATGAATGATTTTGGGGACTTAGAGAGCCACCAGAAAAGAGGTGAGGTGACAGGCTGCATCCAACATGCCAGCTGTGGTTACGAGGGACAGACACAGAAGCCCTGCCCACAGAGAGGCCACATATTGTGGACAGAAGCGGGAACTTACAATGGAGGAAACAAATGATAATAAACATGACATTCCAGTCTCCATATGATCAACTGTACTTCCAAAATTGTGTTCTGTGAGAAAATGTCAAGTTGTTGTTTTTTTTAATTTTGGAAATGAAGACACACCTCATCTTGGCTCCAGACCTGTAAGTCATTTTGGCTCAGTTTCATGGATTCCATGCTTCTCCCATTGCTTCTTTACTGGAGCTATTTACCTTGATTCTTCATTAATTGGGTAGATTCATGATCTAGTCTTTTACTCAGTAGGAACTTAGACCAGAATTGTATCTCCTAAGCCCTTTTGTGCTTACATGTCTAATTCTGCAGTGATGATGCGACAGACACTAATATTCTTTCACTCTTTTGTTTGTTGGGAACATTGTAGATATTGAATCTTGCTCTGGAGTAGTCATGGCCCAACGCATCTTCCCCTGTAAGACTGGCATGCCTTCTTTTCCTTTGTGCTTGACATTATCCCTGAATTGGCTTTGTGTTGAAGATTGCATATCCATTTTTTTGACCCCAGTGTGCTCATCAAATCTGTGGATTCCACTCCTTTTCCAGTTCAGAGATTTTTCAAGTAGCTTTGACGACTACTGTGATTTCAATCTCAAGGACAACAATTAAGTTAAATAATTTTAGTCTACTTTTTATATCTACTAGCTTATCTCCTAATAAAATGTTTGTTTTGATTACTTGCACTTTGATCATCTCTGATCACTTCAAACCTTCTCAGTGAATAATCTGATTTTAGTGTGGGTTCCATTCTTGTCCTCACAGTCTCTTATTTTATTTACTAGTTTAGTAAAAAATACTTTATTCCTTAAATGTATTTTCTTGGGCATGCTATCTTCCTAAATCTCATTCTCTTGTTTGTTCATCTTGTCTTTGAGCTAGTATTTCTTCAAATATATGTGACACTAACTTGTCACAAGCATGACACAAGTGTGGTATATTCTCTAATAAATTTCAGATTTTGTCTTCCTTTTGGCTTTTTTGTCTGTCTTTTACAGGGCACGTTCCTCTCTCCTGTGTTTTGTGATAAAGTGTGTCTGTAGAGTTCCCAGGCGGCTGTCTTTCATCTTACTCATGATTGGACAGCTGTGCCAATGCACTCTCTGCTGTGATGTGTTACTGCTGATTTCTTAATTTTCTGATTCTCTTTCTCTTGGATCCAGAACAGGTTTGTTTTTCCATGGGAGCTTGAATTTGAGGTCTGAGTATGAGGGGTGCTTTTTGTTCTTTCTGTGTCTTAAGGGCATTGACCAGGGAGAAAGAGGGTTTGGCTGATAAGGTGGTATCTCTTCTCTCACCTTTCCCATTGCTCATTGTGTTGAATGCCCTGTACTTGACTGTGGCTGAAGTGCAGCCCATTCTCACAGGGTGATACCCCGAAGCCTCAGACCTGAGCCCCATGCCATGGACCATGGAGTCCTCACTTCCCTCGCTCCTTTAGCCCCTCTCCCCAGTTTCTCCCCAACAGCTCTTCCCAATGCCCCTCATGGAGGGGGGAAAACACAAAGGTGCCTCTTGGCTTGAGCAACCACAGATTTTAGGAAGTGGAGATAAAAATCTCGTGATCTGTGAAATTGCCACATTGAATTTAGGGAGAAGCATAGAGTTAGGAGTGAGCAAAGCTGTACTTAGAGTCACAATCCTTTTTTGGTTTCAAGTTTGGGGTGCTTATGGAATCAGATTATATCCCTCCTCCCTGTCTGTTGTAGGTATTTCAGGGGTGGGTGTTGGGTTTCTACTAAGTGTTTGCTCTTCAGATACAAGAGGAGCGATCTTCTATAATACAATTTAAATTTTCTATCTTAATTCACAAGCTGATCTTTACAGCAAACCTCCAGTATCTTTATTTAAAAACCTTTCACTTTATTTGGGGTATCTTTTTATGGCTTTATGTTTAAAAAAAAACCCAAATGATTCCTTTTTGAGATGATAGTAATGTAGCTGCCTTGGCTGACTTAAATAAAGAACTCCACTTTTTACATTTCTGTTGTTATTAGTAAAAATATAATAAATACTCATTGTAGAGTTGGAAAGGAAATGCAAATTATTTAAATTTAAAAGTTTATTTTATATGTGTTAAGAAAATAATTGAGAGGGAAGAGAAGCCAGATTCTTCCTCCGTTGTCTTTGCCAGTGTTCTAGCATAGCAGAGTGACTGTGCTTTTTGTGGATGGGTAGACGAAAAAAGTAGATGAGAGGGTGGACTCTTGCTGCTCCTCTCACATCCTTATGAGCCTCATTGGAGAGTAATAGTCCCTTATGGAGCAAGTGCAACCTTAAATTGGCTATGCAGTTCCAAGCCTTGTGCCCGGTGGCCTCCGCGTCATAGCTGACCTTTAATATCCAGGCAAACAGGCGACCTCTCTGCTCTTCCAGCCTGCTGCAGCCTTTCCTGCCGCTTCCTCCCTGGAATGTCTATCCCCAGTTCTCTCCCCGCAGCAGCTCCCTCATCTCATAGAGCACCTCCACAGGACGCCACTCAACACCCTTGCAGAACTCACACCCCTGGAAGGAATCCACAGCACCAGGCATTTTTCTCTTCGTCGTCCCGTGAACATCTATAATTGCTGCTTCATTGAGGCATTTGCTGTAAACACTAGAATGTGAAGTCAGTGTGGGACACCTGATCTGGCCTGTCCAGTGCTCCATTTTCAACATGAAGCAGAGTTTCCTCATCAGATGACTAAAGTGAATTTCTGAAACACCACTCAACTCTGAAACACCACTCAGAACTGGTCCTGGGCCTCAGCCTCCTCTTTGACTTTCAAGTTCTCACCCATCTTCTGAGCTCCCTAAGTCTGCCCCTCACATGGGATCTCTCCATTTCTCTGGCTTTTGGTTTCACCCGGGATCCTGCTCAGTCCTGAACACCCACCCGAGCCCGGAGCTGTCCTTACTGAGCCCAGGAAAGAGCCCCATCCACATGCAGCCCTGTGTCTGTGCCTGCATCGCAGTGATGCTGCCAGATGCCTGGACTCACCAGGTCAGGTTGGACTCAGCGAACGCTTCAAGAAAATGAGGGGAGGCGACAGGCAAAGGGTGGGTCACAGTGGCCCACTGGTCTGATTTTAGCTCACATCTCAAACCTTTCCTGGCCACTGTGGGATAGCATGGATGGTCTGAGTTTGACTTTTGAACATTCTGTGGCCAGAGAAGAACATTCTCTGACCTGCAGCTTAACACCAGCCACTGCGCCCTCAGTGCTTCACGCTAAATTCCCCAGTGCTGAAGGATAGAGTCAGCCACTCCCCTACCACACATTTCACTGCAGGGTTAGTACGAGAAAGCTTTAGAAGCAAGATTCCAACTGTGTTTTTGTTCTAGCATGCAGCTCTCTGCAGGAGAATGTTGCTGCGATTCAGAAAAGAAACATCGATGGCTGCCTTGTCTCTGTCACCGTTTTTAATGGTATCTTTTGTGTTCAGGCCTAGGGCAAGTATCCAATCGCCAGGCACAGCAGGAGAGCTTTGGTCTCTGAATGTCACAGGTGTTCCTTGGAGTCAGCTGGTGGGTCCTGCTGGAGAGAGTGGCCTACAACACAGACAGAATCCGAGAATCCCATCTAACATAACGGCCGAACCAGAATCCCTGCAGGAGAACTCCTGCCTTTTCACTCTCCTCCAGTTGACAGGCAGTTTCCTTTTAGTAGAGTCATATCCCAGAAAATCATTTCCAAGAGAGCTTTGACTTCACAAGACCCAAATGGGGAGAAAAAGAAAAAAGGGGATTGCCTGGCTTCTCTGCTGTCCCCAAGAGATCAGATTAAATTATTTTAAGCTTACATGTGGAAATGTAAGTTAGACTCTGCTCACCTGCCAGCAGGAAATAAGCTTCGAGGGAAGATTTGGGTGGAAATATAGGATTAGGCACAGAAATAGGGGTCAGGCCTGAGTGACACACTCTTTGCTTTTTGTTCTTGAAGAGCCAGATCGCCTTTGCTATTTATTCTATTTATAAAACTTGTTCCTGGTGAAGTCACTTTTAGTACCTGCTGTAAATTGGAGATGGATAATTTCCGACACTGTTACCTCTCTGAACTATCAGGAACGTCTCTTTGTTGTAGCTTTTAGACAAGGAGAGGGGCTGTCAGAACAAGAGGCATGGCTTGGCGGGGCCTGCAATATTAAGAGGTTTACATGGACAAGTCAGCCAACACACAGCACACAGCTTGCATCTCGTACCCAGTCCCAGACTAGAGGCTGATGCCGGGAATCAGACAAAAGTGCAGCTGATGGTCTTTAGTCCAAGGGAGTGTACCAGCTCTCAGATGAAGGAGGTTCCAAGGTGGCTGTGAGTGATGAACATGGATTCCAGTCAGAGAAGTTCTGTTTACATCTAAGGGGAACTGAATGTGGAAGTTCTGTTGTACTACACTTAGAATATTTTATACTGTTGCTATGAAATCTATTTATTACTAACTAGAATATTATTTTAAACATCTATAACCTGTGGAGATCCTGCATGAGCTATTACAATTATTAACTCTGTTTTAAAATAGAATTTTTACTTACTGGGACATCAATTAATAGCTTTTTAACTACTGGTAACCTGGGCAATAAAAAGCTAAAATAAATAAATATGATCTAACAATTAAAGAAGATAAAGGAGCCAGAGCACTCATTTAAGAACATTTTACCTATTTATAATTATTTTCATCAGCCAGATGGTCAAATTTTCTGTGGTCACATTTGTTTTTAAAAAATTGGATTTAAATGCAGTCTTGGTTTCTACCACCAGTGTTTTCAGGCATGTATTTGCATCTGTACATGCATGTGCAGGTGCATATGTGTGTATGTGTATCTGTGTATGTGTGCATTGTGCATTATGTATGTGTATGTGTACATATGTATGTGCATCTGTGTGATTATGTGTGTATGTGTCTCTGTGTTGGTATGCAGGCATACATATACATGCATGTGTCTGCATGTGTATTTGTACATGTGTACATGTGTGTCTCTGTGTGTTCATGTGTATGTGTCTGTGTTGGCATGCATACATACATATATACATGTGTGTATGCCTGGGTATGTGTGTTTGTATGTTTGCATGTGTGTGCCAATGTGTATGTATGTGTGTGTATGTGTGTCAATGTGTGTGTGAACACATGCAGTTCTTTGCACTGTAATCCCATATGTGATCACCACCACAATCAGAATACAGAATTGTTATGTCACCAAAAAAGGCATTCCTGAGTGCTATCCTTATAAAGTTGCAGCAACCCTCAACTGTGTCCCTGTCCCCTGGGCAGCACTTAGTGGTCTCCTAGTTAGATCTTAACGATCCTATTTGGCCGACCACATCTGCTTGGTCTTGACAGAAGATCTTAGCTAGATTTTGCTTCACATCCAGATGAATTAAACATTAAGGAAAAATCAAAGTGGGGACAGAATAACCTTCAAGCAAACTAAAGAAGGCAACTCATTTACTTTGTTGTTCTTTTTTTTCTGTGGGAACACATTTTGGTTGCTCTTTTCTGTAAGTTCAGAAGGTAAACTCTTCAAAGAAAATGTAAAAGGATAAGATCAGTTTATAGAAAAATATAACAGTACAATTTCTTTTAAATTACAAACAAATATATTCCCCAATATTTCAGCAAAACACTTACCTTAAGGATGATAATAAAAATTATTATGGTAACTTAACAAGAGTTTCATGTCATTATTCTCCAAATTGTTAGAAAAAACTCCAAATCCTGATCTGACCCTCAAGTCATGCTTGTGAAAATCACTTCATATCATTCTCAAATAACTACATAAGTTCCTAAGGGATGTTTCAGCATTCATAGACCAAAGAAACAGCTTGAAACATCTGTGTATTTGTAATTAAGTTTACAGCTTAAAAAATGTTTTCACTTAACTGTTTGGCAAGCTTACATTTCTAAAATATAATTATTCTTACATAATATTTAGTTGGTGGTTATATGTTATTATGTATGGTTATTATGTATTATGTATATGGTTATTATGTATATGTACAATTAATTTTACAAGTCATTCACAACACATGAATATGAGGACATTGCTGTATATCTGCATTTTGCATTTACATGTGAAAAGATATTCAGGTCATCAGCTTTGCAAAGTGACACCAATGGCACTTGACAGGGAGACAGATCTGGCATCTTCCACAGGGTGCTGAGCACCTGAGTGTGTAATTAGCATGCATTCATCCAGCTTTTTGATTGGCTCTTTAAGGGCCACGTCTTATTGCTTTCTGGATTCAAATAATGTTCAATCACAGTGCCTATTAGGTGTGTAATGAATGGGCAAATTGGATAAATGGTTGTTAAAATATTTCTACTGAAATGAAAAACAAAATTCAGCCTAAAGATTGGTGGGGTGCTTTCTCCTGTAAAAGCCTTGAGGTTTCCAGTGCAATATTAAGGAGGTAGTGACAAATCATTTTGTCACTTGTCACTGTCCTTGGTGCTGACCATAGCTCATTCTGCTTGTCCCAAGGCTAATGTCTAGCAAAAATATTTTATGTGGGCACATTTTCTAATAGAAACTGTTGTTCCTTGCAACTGTTCCAGACTTGTGACCATGAGTTATGTACATAATTGAAGCTGAATAGTTAAGTTAGCCTGCCTACACTGGAAAGTGCCTTCTTACTTGTTTTCCAACATTTCATTTTGAGAATATTCAAATGGAAAGAAAAATACCAATACAATTACTATTTAACTTCCATTTTTACTGTTTTTTTTTTACTATATTTGCCTTACCACATGTCCCCTCTCTCTATCAATCTAACCTAAACTTTACACATTACAAGCTGTTGGCATCATTACACATTATGCCTAAATCTTTCAGCATATGTTTTATAAATTAGTGTTCAATATTTTTATTAGTTATTTTTATTAGAACGTCTTGTTTATAAAAGCCATTCCCCCCATAGTTTGACATACTGCTATGAATATTACAGATAAAATCCATCTAACATCACTGTTGTTGATGCAAGTTGCTTGGTGAGATGTCTGGGTGTAATTTCAGACAAAGCAACGAGATCACCCTGAATGCACAGTCATGGGCATGTTCCTTGCCCTCCTGAGTGAGATCTCTGTCATATTCCTTCCCAGGAGTCTCTTGCAGAGTCAGCCAGTGTAAGGCTGTCCTGGTGCCATTGCAAGTGGCCACAGCTTCCCTCTCTACCTGAATCAGGATAGGGTCCCAGTGGAACCCAGGGAACTTCTCGAAGAAGCTACAGCCCTCCTCCCTGACTCAAACATAACTTTCCTCCACTGAGAAAAGGGCTTTGAGGAAAACTACCCTCTACCTTGCATGGAGCTCATGCGTCTTTGGATCTAAGTGATGCGTCCCTCTGTGCTCCTCGCTCTGGCGTTAGCGCTCCAAGCTTTCCTGTTACTCACTTTCTATATGGGCTCCCCAGAGCACTTTCTTTAAACTGTGTGATCTATTAATCTGAGACTACAGTGTACACATAAAAATGTGTGATTCCTTTTGGTCTGTAAGAGAAATCGGCCTTCTGGTAAGCTGCATTTTGGATGGCCAAAGGGCTGAATGTCTAGATTTTTTTCCAGATCTAATACAAAGGTTTACTAAGTTCTATAGCTTTCTCTTTTTCTAACAGTAAATGAAACAGGTCATTTAATAAAGTTCTTGGCCAATACTTTTATATATTGTCTTCAAGCTACTTCTTTTTATGGAACACATAAAAAAGTCTAGAGATTATTTCGTATAAAAAGATTAATAATAGCAATGCTGCAGAGTACACATTAAGTACTAAAATGTGCCAAACCCTGTCTAAGTGCGTTAAGTATATTAACCTACTGAATCCTTTCAGCAACCCTATGCTGGGCACTCTTCCCATCAATATTTTACAGCTGTGGAAACAGAGGCCAAGGTAAAGAGAGTAATTTTTTCATCCAGAGGCACACACCGAGTGAAAGGCCAAGCTGGGATTTTAAACTGAGTCACTGGTTCCAATTTAATGCATTCTGCTGCTTCCAAATCTAGGTCATAAGGAGGACACATTTCCCAAGATAACAGGTTTTAAGTGCTCCCTTACAAGGTGAACCATTGTATCATTTTTCAGAGAGGTTGACTAATGCTACTCTCCGCTAACTTCCACCACTGACTTCTCTCTAAGCCTCACCCTTCCTTTCCTCTCCTGCTCCATGTCTCAACAAGCCCCTAAGAACTCCTGCACTGTGGTCTCCTCCAGTGGTTCTGGTGGGGAATTGTTACCTCCTTTTCCCCAGTCCCACTTGCAAGCCATTAAACGGGCCATTTTGTTTGGTTATATCCATGCCAGCCTGGACCTGAGTGTGCTGCGCAGACGTCCCGGGAGTACCTGTACGGCCCAGAAGCTTTCTCTCCAATTCTCCTGGTGTGTTAAGTGTGAGAAGCCTCAATATCCCGGCCAAATTTATTTTAGGGGGAATCACACCAATTCTGCCAAATTCTCACATAATATTTTTTAAATCTTGGTTTGGCCCAATTTTTAGGTCCTTATTATTCACATCATCTCTTATAATTATGCAAAATGGAATTAATGAAGATGGATTAAGATAACAACATAGAATTTTACTCTCCCAAGACTCTTGGTTATTACAATTTTCTCCAAACTGCTTTTTTATGAGTCTATTGTTTCAAAGCCCACGTTCCTATAAATCTCCTGATCTCTTCATGACCTCTTTATCTGCTGACTGCCACAATGCCCCGGTACAGAGGCAAGGGTCACTGAGTAATCATGACTTGCCTTGACCCACACAGGTGTCCCTGCCACCACAAGGCCAAAGCTCATATGTTGGTGGACTTGCAAGTGGAGAACACCTGCAGATGTCTTTATGCTCGAGGGTCTCTGTAACGCACAGAGAGCAACACTGCTTTCTACAACAAATTGCAAGAAATATGTTGTGGGTAATCTCTAACCTCATAAAATTCCTGTTTCTGCAATTTTATTAAGGAACCTCTGTTTCTTTCTAACTTGAAACTCTCCCAGAACTACAGCCTCATATATACAATTGAGTTACTCTGCATTTATGTTTGGATATTGAGACAAAGATGGGGGATTGTTTCTCAATAATTCAATTAGATAGACCCCCACTTTGTAGCCGGGCAGAGGGCCCTCCCTCAGAGAACACATATCCAGCCTTTCTTGCAGGTAGCTGTGGCCACGTAACTGCATGCAGCTGATGAGGTCGAAGAAGGTACGGTGAGGCCTGCCCTATTCTCCCCTTTCCTCTCCTATGGCTCCAAAAAAATGCATAGGAGAAGAACCTAACCCCCTAGAAGATGGGATGGCAGGACAGCAAAAAAGGAAGAACCTGTTTCCTGGGCTACCCAATGGAGCGTAGCTGCCTGCCTGCATCTCCAAAGCCCAGGGCCACCCACACTGCCTCTGGACTATGAATGGTGTTCCGTAGTCAGAAAGCATTCAAAACTCTTACTCTTTTGGGCTGCCTGCCTTAACACTACTTGTATCCATCAGTAGCTCAAGCCAAAAACTGGAACAATCATCTTTCCCCCATTGCTCACATTTGGCCAAATTCCATACTGGATCTATGCCACCATCATTTCACATCTTACAGCTTCGGTGGCTTTCCAAAATTATCTCCCTACCTCTCCTTGCCACCCTCCACCCCAATCCACTCTCCACTTAGCAGTCACAGTAATCTGGCTTTAAAATCTGAATGCAAAAATTTTTCCCATTCTGTTCGTTTCTGGTTCACTCTACTGATAGTTATGCAATTGCCATTCCCCTCTATAAAACCCTCTGATAACAGCATTTTACTTTAAATGAATCAAAATACCTTACCCTAGTTTATATTGGTGTGAATTTTTTGATATGCTGGAGATATGTGAAGAGAAGATTAATTATAACTAATTGGTTTATAAATCAATATCCAAATGACTAAAGAGGATAAACTTTACAAATTCATTTTTCTTCAGCTTTTAAGTTCCAATTATAGAGCTGTTAATATTATCAATGCAGCTAACAAAATAAAAACAATCACCTTCTGATAATTATTATTATTCTTAATCTTAGACTAGCTCAAGCTTTAACTTGACTAAACTTTCTTAAATTATTTATATAATTTGTAAATTGATTTGACTGAATTTCCTTGGGAGTATTAGCTACGTTTATACAATTAATAGTCTATATTAAATAAATATTTCTAATAACTGAGTCGGCAAGTGTAAGATCACAGTAAGTTTCCTAGCATTGACAATTATGTGCCTAGAACTGGAAGAGGCAAACTATGGACCCCAGATCATACCCACCTGCTGCCTGTGTTTGTAATAAAGTTTTATTGGAACACCAGCACACTCAATTGTTTACATATTCTCTATGGCTGCTTTTGTGTTACAATGCAGAGCTGAGTAGTTGCAACAGAAACCAAATAACCAAAAAGTGTCAAATGTTTAATGTCTGATCCTTGAGAGAAAAAGATTGCTAACCTCTTGTCTGGGATTTTAAAACATATATATATATATATATATATATATATATATATATATATAACAAATATCAAATTATCCTAAATATTATATTACTTTGTACAAACTAATCAAATTCTCCTAATGCCATTAAATTAAAATAATAAGTCTAAGATCTTGGCACATATTAATCTTTTTTCAATGCTTTCTTACAAACATCTTTGGCCAGGCGCAGTGGCTCACGCCTATAATCCCAGCATTTTGGGAGGGCAAGACAGGCAGATCACCTGAAGTCAGGAGTTCCAGATTAGCCTGGCCAACATGGTGAAATCCCACCTTTACTAAAAATAAAAAAAAATTAGCTGGGCCTGGGGGCAGGTGCATGTATTCTCAGCTACTTAGGAGGCTGAGGCAGGAGAATTGCTTGAACCCAGGAGGCAGAAGTTGCAGTGAGCTGAGAACATGAATTACACTTCAGCCTGGGTGATAAAAGGGAAACTCTG
>PVKP010043621.1:0-17268 GCA_004027715.1 Plecturocebus donacophilus
CGATCTCGGCTCACTGCAACCTCCGCCTCCCAGGTTCAAACGATTCTCCTGCCTCAGCCTCCCTAGCTGGGATCACAGGAACGGCCACCACACCTGGCTAATTTTGTATATTTAGTAGAGCCGGGGTTTCTCCGTGTTGGTCAAGCTGGTCTCTAACTCCCGACCGCAGGTGATCCGCCCGCCTGGGCCTCCCGGAGTGCTGGGATCACAGGCGTAGCCACCTCGCCCAGCCGGAATGCAGGATTTCTGCTTGATTGAGTACAAGGCAAGAAAATAAGTGCCACCACCTCCCTAGTCTACCTACACCTCAGTGTCTCAAATCCTAGTGCAACCGCAGAGCCCAGCGCTGCATGGAGTGGGACATGGGGGTGGAAAGAGCCCAGAATTCCAGGTAGGGAAGCCAGATTTGATGGGCTCTCACCTGAGACCATGGCCTTTGTCCTTAGTGGGCTAAGGGTATACATATGACCTGAATTCCTCTGAGTATTCCCAAATTGTTGGAGAAAAAATGTAGCTGGTTTTAACTCAGAGATTAGGTCACTCTCGATCTCACATTCTGTGTGCTTTTAGAGGACAAAAGGGTAAAGGGCAGAAACTGGCATTTTAAAGCGCTGATTATCACTTACACATTTTATAGCTGTTTAATCATGTCATCCTCGATATTGTGACTTGAAGTCTTCTCCGTGGCTGACTCCCACGTGCTTAGCTTTATTTCAAACCCATTGCCCCTTTCCCTCCGATTACACTGTTCCACTTGCAACTCAGTCCCTCTTATTTTCCATGGGTTTTGGTACATATGATTTCTTTTACCTTTAATACTCTTCTAAACCTAGTTAACATCTCCCCAACCTTTAAACTTGAGCAGAATCATTATTTTCTCAGAAAAATCGTCCCCTAAACTTTCTAAATTAATCTTCACATTTCTCTTAGCACCGTATGTCTTTTTCACAATTACTGCATTTGTCTGGTTTCATTTACTAATAAAATCCTGTTGTCCATTGCAATGTTCAAATACACAATAGGCACACAATAAATATTAGCTGAATGATTTGTGAACTCATAGCTTTCTACAAAGTAAATGTTAATCTTATTTTGAGACAAGGAACTGAGGTTAATAGTTAATTGTCCAAATTGCAGAATTAGTAAAAGAGTTATTATTTCCTGTTTTTCTTGGATTTGGGACTCAATTGCAGAAACGGTGTAATCAATAGGGAAAGAGGAATTGAATTGTTCCCTTTAAAGAAAATAGATAATAACAATGGCCATCATGGTCAGCATCTTTAAGGAAAAAAATGTGTAGACTGGTGTCTTTGAACAGAATTTTCAGTCATCACAATGAGACACTAACTCAGCAAATTGAATGTTGTGTAGAGAGGTATCTGATAGACAATAGAACCTTTCCACTTTCCTGATAGTCCTCTGCCCTTCCCAAATTCTGTAAACATGCTTACCCTGATAATAGAGTCAGAACAATATAAAGACCTCTAGACAGGAAACGCAGACATCTGGTCATCAAGATATGAGGTACATTCGCTTTGAGCCTCAACTTAAGTTCGCAGTGTTCTGGCCACCACAACCCTTCCTTTTACACTCTATATAATCTTGTCCACTACATTATCTCTTCACATTTTCCCCCCCCCGTAAACATCAACAACAACGAAATCACACTCTTCTGAATTCCTGCCTCTTCCCCCGTGAGGAGGGGAAAAAGAAAAAACAGAAAAATCTCAATGTTCATAGTAATGAATTTAGCATCCCTGGGAAATTTCCTTAAATTCTCCAGTCACAATTTAATAAAAAAGAAACAAAGAAAGAAAAAGTTTTAATGGAGGACTTTGTTGATAATTTACTGAAAGAACAGGCCCATCAACTCGATAGTACCAAAGCTGAAACAGAAGAATTTATCCCTTAATGAAGGACACTCAGGAAGCATGTAGGTTTCCGTAGTGTAGTGGTTATCACGTTCGCCTTACACGCGAAAGGTCCTCGGCTCGAAACCGGGCGGAAACAGTGTGCAGTTTTTCAGGATGTTTCTGTTTTTCAAGATTCCCTTAGCTGACCTTGTTAGTGGACGGCTTTACAATGGCACCATTGCACGATCTCTCGAGCTCTCTCAGCTTTCAAAAAGAGAATACGGATCTGTTAGGCACCGCCCTCGGCCTGTGGTCAGCAGTGTTATAAACAGGGGGCGGTGCCTGCCTTTAAAGGGGCTGAGATTGCGGGTGGAAGAGTCTCTGCTCTCTTCCTAAAGCGAGCTGCCGCCTGCTGGCTTCATTCAAAGAGAGGCTCGTGGGGATTTCTACAAGTGAAAGTCTCCGCTTCTAGACCATTTGGGTGAACTTCACCAGCCTCCAGCAATTTATTTGTTGTCAGACAATATTTTCAAACATCACATGACTTTGGGGGAAGAAGAGAAGAGAGAATGGAGAAAGAATATATATAAGACTCTGCATGGAAATCTTAATGAGGACAGAGGATACTGCGTCGACTGCTTCTCGACCGTCCTTTCCCTTGCTGGGCTCGTCTCCTGAGCGCCACAAGACCTCAGGAATTAGCGTATAAAAGTGGATAAAATGCCACTGCTCATGAAGAGAAAAAACACGTGTGTAACTTTGTGTAGGTATTCAAAATCTCTGGAACGATAAACAAGACATTAAAAACAATGGTAATGCTTTTGGGGAACACTGAGTGGGTAGACAGTGACTGGCTTTAACGGCCCCTGGAATGGTGAGTGGAACCATATTTCTAGAATTCTCCAATACCAAGGTCTTGCAAGCGACCTTTGATTTGAGGTCACTTTGGGAATCTGAGGAACACGTAGGAAGACTCTCAAATTGAGGATCTGGACATAAGAAACCTGGGACGATCTCGATTGTGGGACCACTGAGAATCAGACTCGGGAATATCCTTCAGGCACCAATTTGTTTGTTGTATTAGTTAGCGGCTCTTATGAAGAAAAGGCTAGTTAATATTTCACCGTATCCGGTTCACTGTAGACATTCTGAGAGCAGCAAGTATTTCCATGAATTCCTGGGCCATTACATTAGCTAGTTTGACATGTTTAAGCGTCCTCTTTTAAGTCTACGAATACAGCTTAAAACAATGTTGTTTCTTTGATTTGTTTTGCATTGAGAAAATTTCTCATTCTATTAAGACCATAAAGCAACTAAGAAATTGTTCTTCCCTGTAAGACAAACAAGAGTTAAGTTGCTGAATTTAACACTCGCAGAGAAGGAGCGGGGTTGGGGATGAGATGAATAACAAAGCAGAGTTACCACCACTGGCCGGTTAGCTCAGTTGGTTAGAGCGTGGTGCTAATAACACCAAGGTCGCGAGTTCGATCCCCGTACGGGCCATTTGTTGGTTACCTTTTTCCTGGTTTTTAGTAAAGAGCCAAAGATATGTAACAATCCTTTAAGATGACCCAAATTCACTGACCTCATTTCTTAACTAACCTAGAACCTAACTTTGCTTCTGACTGGAATGCTACATTTCCCCAGGTAATGTTCTTACTATTTCCTCCAGGAGTAAGGGCTGGGAACAGAAAGCTGTTCAGAACAGAGACCCCCTTGATTGGAAACCTGCTTAATGAAAGGGCGGGGGGGGGGAGAAGTGGAAAAATAACTGTTTTTGTTTTTGTTTTGCATTTTTTTTTAAAATAGAGCTTATTTGATTTCAAATTGTCCCAAATTAGTCCTGAAACCCACCTTCTTTCTCAAATTGCTGAGACACAAGGTAAAGAGAATAAATTCTTGGAAGGCTGTAAATGTGTCTCTGAAAACCCTAATTTAATTGCCCTGTGAGGAATCTATCACTTTAAACAAGGAACACAGACTTTTTGTTTTGTTTTGTTCACAGAAACCGATTGTGTGTGTGTGTGTGTGTGTGTGCTTTCACATGGGCTCCTGTGTGTGTCACAAAGGGCAGGGATTTTCTTTGTGTCCGGTTGGAAGTCTACCCTGTACGGATTTCTCATTGGTGAAGGGCAGTGGAAAGACCAGGGAAGCTGCGTACTCTCCTGGGAAACTCCAGAGGGACCTTTGTGTGCCCTCCCCTGCTGTCCCTGAGTTGCTGTCCTCGGGTTGCTGGGATCTTCCTCCAAGTGCATTTACTTCAGTTTTCTGTAAACAGCAACGTCTCCCCTATGACTTTGGTAAAATCTTTCCGTAGGGCGTCGTCAAAAACGCTAGATGTTACCCTGGCAAAAAACGATTTTTGAGAAAATGATTATCTGTAACGAAAAGGAGTAAAGCATCTCAGGTCTCTGACTCAAATTTCTTACCTGTGAAATAGAGATTATGGGTCTCATCTCACAGCGCGGTTGTGAGCCTCACAGGTGAGGTGACAATAGAAAACCTGGCACAAGGTCACCTGGCACACAGTCTTGTTTAGCAATCTCACTTGTTTTCCATTAATAAAATAGAGGCCCGGGGCGCCAAGCTCCTGAACCACTTGAGAGGAAATATAGGGGTGAGGCGACTCCGAACACTCGGAAGTGAATGTTTTCCACTAGGACTCTGGTGTAAAAGGTGTTGAACATAGGCACGTGGCAGGTGAGCGTCTTCCTGACTTAATCCTCCAAGAGGAGAAGCAGAATGCACCCATCTCTAACTATGGGACATAGAAAAGGAACCTAACGTGGAGAAATAGGTCACTTATGACTCCAGGAAACATAACTTTAGCTGTGGGTTCCATGGTGTAATGGTTAGCACTCTAGACTCTGAATCCAGTAATCTGAGTTCAAACCTCGGTGGAACCTTGACTTCTGTTCTTTGCATTTGAATTGCCGTCGTTTGTCCCCAGTCTATCCCGGTACTCACACAAGTCACCCGACAAAATTCTGCTTTGATATTCCCATGTCACATCCCTCGAGCGAGGTAATAACTTTGTTTTTTCTGCGCACAATTTGTTCTTTGGAGAAAAAAGAGAAACCTCAAAAGGAAATGCAGGGGGAAATCTCAGATTTCAAAAGGAAATGCAGGGAGAAATCTCAAAAGGAAATGCAGGGGGAAATCCGCTATCTGTGTCTTTCTGCGCACAATTTGTTCTTTGGAGAAAAAGAGAAACCTCAAAAGGAAATGCAGGGGGAAAAGGAAATGCAGGGGGAAAAGGAAATGCAGGGGGAAATGCAGGGAAAAGGAAATCCAGGAGCCCTGCTGGAACTGGAAATAAAGTCTGCAAACAAGTGAGGAGAGGGTAGACAGGAGGCTGGTGAGAAGAGAGAAAGGAAACGGACAGAGAAAAGTTGGGAAGGAAATTGAGAAAAGGATTCACCTACTTAATGGGTCTGGGAGAGCTGACAGTCGCCGAAGCCGAGAGAAACTGTCCTCAGACAAGACCACAAAGGGATAGAAGGTCAACTTCTGAGGGCTGAGCTGGTGGAACAGGCGACGGGGAAGATAGAAGGGCGATAGCTAGTAGTCAATACAGATCGATGCTGCTTCGAGTTTGCACGAGCAAGTTTGACGTGGACAGAGAAGAGGGGGAAATGAGGTGAAAAGACTCCCTGTCCCGGGATAACAGAGTTTACTCTACGCACCCAGCCACGCCCCCGCCCCGCGTCCCGCCCCGGCCCGTTACGCCACGCCCCCGTTACGCCACGCCACGCCCCCGCCCCGTTACGCCACGCCACGCCCCCGCCCCGTTACGCCACGCCCCCGCCACGCCACGCCCCAGTTACGTCACGCAACGCCCTCCGCCCCCGCCCCCGCCCCCCACGTCCTGCAGCGTTTCCTAGAGAGGGTTCCCTGAGCGCAGTCTTTGGCGGGCAGCGACGCGACTTTCTTGGCATTTTCATGTCTGGGCTTGGACCCGGTCCTGAAGAAGGGGTTTCAGAGCTCGGAGCCTCTTAGGCAGATTGGAGACGTTCAGGCACCCGGAAATGGCTGGGGCGGTTTGGTTTTGGAGAGGCGGGAACGAAAGAGGAAAGCGGCGGGCGAGGCGAGAAGGCGGGAATGTGACCAGGAAAGAGCGCTTCCGGAAGGAAGGTTCGAGAAGCCAGCGTCGGGGCAGCGGAGAAGCTCCGCGACAGGGAGGCTGGGCCGGCGACCACGAGATCCCAGAGGCCGGGCGAAGCGTGGCCCCAGGCGTGTCTCCCTGAACGCACTGGCGCCTTCCACCTTCCCCTGCAGATCATTCTCGCGTTTTGCATAAGGTCGTGCTGTGACGGAACAAGACACAGAGCCGGGTGTCTCAGGTGTGTGTTTTACATGGTTTTACGAAGGAACTAAATGCTGTCTCCGAAGACTTGTATAAATAAGACACAGAGTTGTGGGTCTCCGTTGTGTGTTTTACATGGTTTTACGAAGGAACTAAATGCTGTCTCCGAAGCTTCGTATAAATAAGACACAGAGTTGTGTGTCTCGGGTGTGTGTTTGACACGGTTTTATGAAGGAACCAAACGCTATCTGCAATCCAAAGCTTCCGCAAACAAGACACAGTCGCGTCCCAGTTGCATATTTTACATGATTTTATGAAGGAACCTTCACATTTCTCATTTACTTCCGACTAATAGTATTTCATTCTCTTTTTTCTTTTCTGAGTTGGAGCCTTACTCTTGCTGTCGAAGCTGGAGTGCAGGGGCGCGATCTCGGCTCGCTGCAGCCCCCGCCTCGGGTTCCAGCGACTCTCCCGCCTCAGCCTCCCGAGTAGCTGGGATCCACCACGCGCAGCTAATTCGTTTGTGTTTTTAGGAGAAACGGGGTTTCACCATGTTGGCCAGGCTGGTCTCTAACTTCCGACCGCAAGGGCTTCGTCCGCTTCGGCCTCTCAAAGTGCTGGGATTACAGGCGTGAGTCGCCGCGCCCGGCCTCCATTTTCAACAAAACGGAACGTACATATGCCATAGAAAGTTAGTGTTTTCATCTTTGTATACTTACTGGGACTCGTAGAAAAATTCTTTGACTTTTGTTAAATATGAATACAAATACGAACATGAATATCCATAAGGTTATATATTTTACTTGGTCCCAAATCTCCTCGCCATCACTTCTGTTTATTGCTACCGTTTATTAAATTTAGATAAACATAATGGAAATGTGTTGAAGATTCCACTTTAAGTAATACACCTTAAATAATCCTAAAACACCTTTTGGAATGCCGAGACTTACTCAAAACCACAATCTACTGATCTTTTTGCTGTTAATTTCACCGAACTTTTCTTACTCCAGCTATAAGAAGTATTTATCCGGCTGGTCGGATGGTAGTGCGTTATCAGAACTTATTAACATTAGTGTCACTAAAGTTGGTATACAACCCCCCACTGCTAAATTTGACTGGCCTTTAAAAAAATTTTTTTAAATTAAAAAAAGAAGTATTTATCCGTGGACACATGAATTGATGGAGAAAAAAATATTAACAGTCATTTCACTAAAAGATGCATTTCCCATGCAACTCTACTTTTCATATATGCCAAATTACTTATTAAAATTGTTGATTTCGGTTTTTTTATTGTGTGCCGCCATCGGGTGTAAAGGTAGTTCAAACCAGAAGAAAAACGGTGAAAGTCTTAGGGATTTATGCTCATTGGAAATAAGAAAAATTTAGAGGTTTCACTTTATGTAAGTATTTTCCGTTGCTGTGTCGCATGTTAGGGTCTCTCAGCATACAAATACATAATATTGGGATAAAATTCCTTGGCGGAAACAGAACAGAAATACGTTTGCAACAAAAAATCCACCCCCCAAATTGTCAGCTGCTAGCCTTCAGTAAGAAGGGCTGTAAGGACTAACTTGAGATCTGAGAATGAGCAATGAATGAAGGCAGATGAAGTGAGGGTAGAGAGAAGAGTTAAAAGACTGCTGTGGGTAGAAAACGAGAAGAGCATGGAGCTTGGAGAGAAGAAGCAATCACCGCGGCTGGAAAGCCAGTATGGATACGGAGGAACGATGACACTCGACTGGACATAGGGAAGCGGGTAGGATCATTAAACTGTAAGAGGTTCTCCACAAGAAGGTGGAAAGAGCTTGTTTTGTGCTGGAATTCTTTAAGGAGACTAAAATTTGAAGGACGTGGCAATACATATCAACATATCACCAGAATCAAGCTGCAAGGCTTTGTTTAAATGAGTGCCCCCCAAGAGACAGTATCCAAATGACGAGGTGGCCTAGTGGCCAAGGCGATGGACTGCTAATCCATTGTGTTCTACACGCGTGGGTTCGAATCCCACTTTCATCGGTATTTTTAAAGAAAACGAGGGGTTTTTGGTTTCTGCCGCAGGTCTGAGTTGTTCTGAGAAAAGTTACGTAGATTAGATCACCCTACGTCTTTTCTCCTTTTGCTTCCTCTGGTTTCTCTCAACCATCTGTCTTATTTCTTCCTTAGGTACCACAGAGTTCTTGCAGATCTGAGTGGAATGACTCTCTCTTCTTAGATTACAATTTACTACATCCAGCACGTGGGCTGCGGGCATTGCCTGCACCTGAAGGGCTCTTAGCCAAGGTGTCCCCATGGCGCATTGATCCCTTCCTCTCCTCACATAGGGCCTCATGCTGCAAAGCCAGAGAACCAGAGGCTTCGGTCGGGCACTGACGACCCGCTCCTTCTCCGAACAATCGACAAAAGTTTGTGTGTCACTGTCCTCTCTATTTATATAGGAACAACTAATTTGTACCTTTGTTTATTGTCAAAGTCAAGTCCTTTGGAATCTCCTGTCTTTGATTTGCTTCAAAACACTAGTTGGTGTTGGGGAGTAGTAGAGAAAACGTTGACAAAATATTGTTAATTGTTTAAGCTGATTGTTGGGAAGTTGAATGTTCGTTATACGATTCTTTCTCCTTCTTCAAATTTCTATTAAAATATTTTTGAATCATTGTTGTTATCTTTTGAGACTGAGTCTTTCTTACTCTGCCGACCAGGCTGGAGTGCAATGGCGTGATTTTGGCTGACTGCAGCCTCTGCCTCCCGGGTTCAAGCCATTCTTCTGCCTCAGCCTCCCGAGTAGCTGTGACTGCAGGTCTCCGCCACTACGCCCGGCTCAGTTTTGCCTTTTTAGTAGAGATGAGGGTCTCACCATGTTTGCCAGACTGGTCTCAAACTCCTGACCTTAGGTGATCCACCCGACTCTGGCCTCCCATAGTGCTGGGATTACAGGCGTGAGCCATTGCACCTGATCCTTTTAAACTTTTTGTCTGGAAATAATTTCAAACTTATGGAAAAAATTTAAAAATAAGAATATTATAATAATAAATATACTAATAAAGTCCACCCACATACCTTTTAACAGGATTCACCCATAAACGTTCAATCTCTCTCTCTCTCTCTCTGTATATGTTTATCTGTGTATGTTTGTGTGTCTTCCAGAACATTTAAGAGTAAGTTATATATATTATGTTCCTTTGCCCTTAAATATTTAAGTGGGTATTTCCTAAAGGAATATTTTCTTGTGCTAGAGCCACAGTATAGTTACCAATTCAGGATATTTAACATTGATGCAATTTTTTTAATGAATTTTCTGACCTGTATTCCAATCTTTTCAATTGATCCTTTATTGTATTTACCCCTCCAGTTCAAGAATCAGTCTAGAATTGGGTGTTTTCCATATCCCTTTAGTCTCCTTTAACCTGGAACATTTTCAGAAACTTTCTTTGTATTTTATGACATTGAATTTTTTTTTTTTTTTTTCCTAGACAGAGTCTTGCTCTGTCGCCCAGGCTAGAGTGCAGTGGCACAATGTCAGCTCACTGCAACCTCCACCTCATGGGTTCAAGTGATTCTCCTGCTTCAACCCCCTGAGTAGCTGGGATTACAGGCTTGGGCCACCATGCCCAGCTAATTTTGTATTTTTAGCCGAGACGGTTTCACCATGTTGGTCAGGCTGGTCTCGAACTCCTGACTTTGTGATCTGGTCACCTCAGCCTCCCAAAGTGCTGGGATTACAGGCGTGAGCCACTGCACCTGGCCGACATTGAATTGAAGAGCATGGTGTCTGCTCACGTTTTTAAAACATAGAACATTTCTTATTTGGGCTTTGTGTGATTTTTTTTCCCCCTCATAACTGGGTTCATGTTATGAATCCCACAGAGCATGTGTTTTTAGTAGAGACGGGGTTTCTCCATGTTTCAGTCTGGTCTCGAACTCTCAACCTCAGGTGATCTGCCTGCCTCAGCCTCTCAAAGTGCTGGAATTACAGGCGTGAGCCACCATCCCTGGCCCGATATTTACAATTCTATGCCTTGCCGCCATCTCCTATCTGTATGATTCTCTTCCACAATTAGAACACTGGCTAAAATGATTTACTCAAGTGAATATTATCAACACATTTACTCATGTGCCCTATCCTATAATAATCCTAAAATTGTTTCAGAATTGCTTTGTCCACATTACAACAGAAAACAAAATCAATTAAAAAGAGTCCAAGATTTGTTTGCAGTTCTCGTCCTGCCCCAAGTTAAAAATAACTTGGTCCTGCTCTTTCTTTTTGTGCACCATGGTTTGGTATTCACTTGAATACCAGCCCAGGCTGAAATGCAGTGGCACGATCTCAGCCCACTGCAAACTCCACCTCCCCAAGGCTCGAGCCACTCTTCCATCTCTGCAGAATAGCTCGTTTTTGTATTTTTTTTTTGCAGAGACAGGGTTTTGCCCTTTCTCTTAGGCTGGTCCCAAACTGCTGATCTGAAGGATCACTGTCCTCAGCCTCCCAAAGGGCTGGAATTGCAGGCGTGAGCCACCACCTCCGACAACCACTGCACTTCTAGGTAACTGACTTCATTGCTGCCTGATTTATCTCCCACCCTCCTCTTTTTTTTTTTTTTTTTTTTTGAGACGGAGTCTCTCTCTGTCACTGGCGTGGTGAACGGGTAGGATTTTGACTCACTGTAACCTCCGCCTCCCAGGTTCAAGCCGTTCTCCTGCCACAGCCTCAGGAGTAGCTGGGATTACAGGCGTCGACCACCACGACCCGCAAATATTTTGTATTTTTAGTAGAGACGGAGTTTCACCATGTTGGCCAGGCTGGTCTCAAACTCCTGCCCTCAGGCGATCCACCCGCCTCGATCTCCCACAGTGCTGGGATTACAGGCGTCAGCCACCGAGTCTGGCGGCTTCCTGATTTATCCTTCTATGTGTCTGCCTTCTTATTTCCCCTTTTTCCTTGCACCTCAGAAAGTAATAAACTACTATAAATACTCCTTTGCATTTTGCTTTTCCTTCACTTAACAATATCTTCGGCCTGGCGCAGTGGCTCACGCCTGTAATCCTAGCACTTTGGGAGGCCGACGCAGGCGGATCACGGGGTCAGTAGTTCGAGAGCAGCCTGGCCAGCATGACGAAACCCCGTCTCTACTAAAAATACCGGCGCATGGTGGTGCCCGCCTGTGGTCCCAGCTACCCGGGAGGCTGAGGCGGGAGAATTGCTTTTATCCAGGAGGCGGAGGTTGCAGTGAGCCGAGATCGCGTCACTGCGGTCCAGCCTGGGCGACAGAGCGACTCCGTCTCAAAAATAAACAAAAACAACGTCTTCCAGAAATTGCTCCGTATCAGTTAGTAGACATCGTCTCTATTCACTCTGCTTCACAGCATTCCAATGTCTACACACCCGTAGGTATAAACTAATCCCCTATGATTGGACATCTGTTCAAAGTGCCTTTGGGGTCAGTGGCTAAAAATAAATTGAAGATTGTTGGCCCAGGGGTTCTCCAGATAAGACGTCTTAAAAGCAGCAAGATTAAAGGAACAAAGCATGTTCCCCTCATCATCTTATTTCCGTTTGTCCGATTCATTTTTTGTGCATAAGTTCTCATTAATGAGGTGTTCATTGTTTAGAAGAATTTATATACATTTTTTTGCCATATGTAACGACTCACTAAAGAAGGCTTAAAATATTTTCCTCAGGACCGGGCACAGGGGTTTATTTCTGTAATCCCAGCGTTTTAAGGGACCAAGGCGGGCGGACGGCTTGAATCCACCAGTTCAAGACCAACATAGCAAAGCCCCGTCTCTACCGAAAATGCAAAGATTAGCCGGGTGCAGTAGCGCGGGCCTGCAGTCTAAAAAATCCCCATTTCCCCAGCAACAAAATTTTCAAACATCTTATTAAGACTCCCCTCCCCGACTTTGACTATGGAATCCTTAACATAAACTTAAAAAAATACATAAACTTTAAAAAATTTAATCCATTAGATTTTTGCCCCTACCATTTCAGATTTAACTTACTCGCTTTTGTTTTTTCCTGTAAAGTCCACATGACTCTAGTTTATGTATGTGGGGATAAAAATGGTGTCTTCACGGTTAACATGTATTGCTTTAGAGAAGAATTCACAAAACGTTCTCACTAACTTTTACAAATCACGCGTTGAAGTGTCTAAAGAAGTGACGGTGAGCAGGAGAGTCTAACCTCAGTAAAAATGCAAAACAGCCCTTGGTAACCATGGGTTCTGCATGCATGGATTCAACTTACCTCCGATCTAAAATACTGGAAAAAACCCTGCATCTACACTGAACACGTACAGAAATTTTCTTGTCATTATTCTCTAAACATTGCAACATAACAACTATTCACATAGCATTTGCATCATGTAAGACAGCGGTCCCCAACCGTTTTGTCACTAGAAACCGGTTTAGTAGAAGACAGTTTTTCCACAGACAAGACCGGTACCCCAGGGGTTGGGGACCCCGATATAAGGTATGATAAATAATCTGGAAATGGTTTAAAGTATACCATAAGATGTACATATGTTATATGCAAATAGTCATTTTATATCAGAGACTTGAGCATTGGTAGATTTTGTTATCCACAGGAGGTCCTGAAACCAACCTTTCACAAATACCAAAGGACGACTCATAATTATTAGGCAGAAGTAAAAAATGCTTTTTCTTTGCATGTATGAAAATTATAAAACTATAACATACCAAAGATAGGTGTATATTCTATTCACTGGAAGATAGAACTTGAATCTGTTGGAAATTAATGTTAAACTTGTCATCTCTCTTTTCAAATGAGTGATAAGGGAAGGTATTGCAAGAACAGATGAGAAAAGAAAATGATTAATGCCAACCTAAAGGAGGAAGTTTCCTTTTTGGCCAGCCATGGTAGCTTACGCCTGTAATTCCAGCTACTTGGGAGGCAAAGGTGGAAGGATCACCTGAGCGCGGGAGGTCGAGGCTGCAGTAAGCCGAGATCATAACGAAAAAAAAAAAAAGGAAAGAAATGTGGCAATGTGGCTAGACTTGAGGTGTGATATAAATGTGAAATACACAATAGATTTTACACACTTTATGTGAAAAGAAAATCTCAATGATAATTTTTTAAAATTATGATATTTTGGGTATTTTAAAGAATACGTATCTCC
This sequence comes from Plecturocebus donacophilus, assembly GCA_004027715.1. Classification (NCBI taxonomy): domain Eukaryota; kingdom Metazoa; phylum Chordata; class Mammalia; order Primates; family Pitheciidae; genus Plecturocebus; species Plecturocebus donacophilus. The sequence continues at coordinate 13,290 of PVKP010043621.1, forward strand.
CATTTTTATTTTATTTTTTATTTTTATTTATTTATTTATTTAGAGATGGACTCTCGCTCCGTCGCCCAGGTTGGAGTGCAATGGCGTGATCTCGGCTCACTGCAACCTCCGCTTTGCTGGTTCAAGGGATTCTCCTGCCTGAGTCTCCTGAGTAGCTGGGATTACAGGCACGCACCACCAGTCCCGGCTAATTTTTGTATTTTTAGTAGAGACGGGGTTTCCCCATGTTGGCCAGGCTGATCTCGAACTCCTGACCCCGTGATTCACCTGCCTCAGCTTCCCAAAGTGCTGGGATTACAGTAGTCAGCCACCGTGCCCAGTCCTATTTTTTTTTTTAATTCTTTAATGTGACTTCTAGACTATTTAAAAATATATAACACACATGCCACAACACAAAAGTGGCATGTGTGTTATATTTGGTTGGACGATGGCTGGCGTAGGCAGCCCGCATCTTGTGTACCGTAAATTTTTATCATGATCTCTTTTCAGTGTCCACTCATTAATAATCACTAATTTTACCTTTGTAAACTCATTTCTGACATTCTTTAGACTAACTAGCAAAGCATCTGCTATTGATCCAGAAAAGAGAGCTGAAGCAATTGGACCATTCCTAGATTATGAATTCTTGACTAAGGAAAATGACTACCTTCCAGGTGTAGACTGAAAATAACCCATATTCATATCACACTCTCTATACTGGGGAAAGTTAGAGACGTTGTAGGTGTTAGGTGTTCAGAAAAAGGACCGTGGAAGGTACCATCAGCTGAGATACGGTCTCCTGCCTGTGGACAGGTACAAGTCAAAGGGCTTCATTGCTTAATTTTCCCATGAGCTATTTTCTGTGATCGTCATAATTAGGTAAAAGGAACAGCGTGGTCAAGAAAGTTGCCTATGTGAGGCGAGCCATGTGTCAGCCTTGACTTGGACTGTACTATACTTTTACTACTACCCTGCACTCCAGGAAGGACCCGTGGTGAGGGGTCAGGAGCACAGTCTTTGGAGCCAAACTACCTGGAAACAATTCCTTTTAAAAATTTAATACTATTTTTCATTGAGAAATCATAACTGTCTACATTTATGAGGTACAGTGTGATGTTTTGATATATGTATACAGCGTGGAATGATTAATCAAGCTAGTTAACATATCTAGTACTTACCTTGCCTTTTTTTTTTTTTTAATACCCAGACGAGCTGAATTACCTATCATTTTTTACAGTGGGATGTTTGAAATGTACTCTGTTATTTTGAAATAGGCAATTCATTTTCATTGACATATAGTCACCTTGATGTGCAATATATTTCACAACATAATCCTCCTAGCTATCTGAAACGTTGTGCCCTTTGACCAATAGCTCATTCCCTTCCTCTCCCACAACCTCGGTAACCACCTTCTACTCTTTATGAGTTCAGCTACGTTAGATTCCACAAATAAGTGAGATCATCTGTTATTTGCTTTCTGTGCTTGTTTCATTTCACATAGCATGATATCTTCCAGGTTCATCTTACACATTTTTGCAAATGACAGAATTTCCTTCTTGTGAAGGCTGAATAATATTTCCTTGTGTGTCTGTGCCACATTTTCTTTATCCATTCAGTCACTGATAGACACTTAGGCTGTTGCCGTGTCTTGGCTGTTGTGAACAATGCTGCAATAACCATGTGAGTGCGGATATCCCCTCAACACATTGACTTGAATTTCTTTGAATATATATCGAGAAGTGAGATTGGAGCGTCATATGGCAGTTGTGTTTTTAGTTTTGTGAGGAACTTTCATACCGTTTTCCATAATGGCTCTACTGAGTTAGATTTCTACCATCCATGTACAACGTTTTCTCTGCAGCCTTGCCAACACCCAGCTCCTGCCTTTGTCACTTTCTCACCGTGTGTCTTTAGACAAGCTATTTGGCTTCTTCCTTTGTTCTGTCCCCATCTGTAAAATAACAACTGAAACAGTGCCTACCTCATAGGGTTGTCATGAACTCAATAGTTTCACAGTTTCTCATAAGGTTTATAGACACTTACCATATGACCCAGCAATAATACCACTCCCAGACATTTTCCTAGAGAAATGAAAACATATGTTCACATAAAAACCTCAACATCAGTGTTTATGGTGACTTTATTATTGAAAAAAAAAAGAGACAACCTGAATGTCCTTCTGCAGATGCATGAATAAACTAATTGTGGTATACTCCTACAATTGAATACAATTAAAATTCATTTTTAATCAGCAATAAAAGAAATAAATTATTGGCATATGTAGCAACTTGTATAAATCTCAGCGACATTATGCTGAAGGAAGGAAGCCAGTCTCCAAGGGTTCCATATTGTTTGATTCCATTTAAGTGACACTCTCTAAAACACAACCTTTAGTGAGTGACAGAGAACACGCTAGTGTTTACCAACAGTGGGGATGGTGGCATGTATGAGAAAATGCTAATTGATAGACATTCAACTTGTTTGCAAAGTCTGGATATTATACATGCTGCTGCTGTGCACACACTGCACACCTGACACCGAGAGAAGTGTGCAGGAGGGAGAAGGTGAGGTTCTGTTCAAGTCCAGTGTGTTTGGTCCCACCTGGCCTTAATCTGCTATCACCACTAGATGCTTTAGTCATTCATGTTCTTCAAGGATATAGATTAGGACACACAGGGAGACCATCTAAAGCTCCAGCTTTAGATCTGGAGTATGTTTACTTTAGAAAATTGGAAGACACTGAGGTTTTTCAGAAACAACGCCGAGGTCCAAACCAGGGTGCAAGTGACAGGGGACACAGACTACCTCTTGTGGGCACGATGCCTTCGGGAATGCCCTTGCTCCCGATTCCTTGGGGTTTTTGATTTTGTAGCAATGGAAAATGAAGGGGCTGATGATCTAAAAGATCCTCTCCCAACATAGTCCCGGGCAGGTGGAAAAGGCATCCCAACACCAACACTGCTACCTGCCTTAGCTTGTCCAGGGACAGGGGTGCTTTGAGCAATGGGGGCCATAGACTTTCTTGCAGAAATGCTGGCTCTCCCCAAGTCAAAAGCTGTGCTGTGGCTGGGTAGGCCTTGAGTGTTTTGGCTCCAGCCTGTGCCAAAGGGGATCGTGGTGCTAGTGGTCCTACTAGGCAATGCTCCAATGCTGAAAGCTCCAGAGGTAGAGCTCATGTCTGGGCCAGTCATTCTGATCCCAGACTCACCACAGACCATAGGGGTCACGAATCCTCCAAAAGCAAAAGGTCGTGGGGCTATGCTGCCAAACACTGAGCCAAAAGCCCCACGTTGGTGGGTCTGAGTTACAATTCTAAATCCAGTTGTACTAGCTTGACTAATGGGCAAACCTGCTGGAATGCTGCCAATGCTTGGCCAGATGCTGGCAGGGGTTTGAGAGGTAGAGGCTGAAGGCGTCAAACCCCCCAAGGCTGACTCAGCAGTACTGATGAAGGCTGGCTGGGCTGGAGTTGGCACTGGGATTGGCAGTGCCACTGCTGAGCTCCCAAAAGGAAAAGAGCTACTGACACTTGGGGTAAAGGCTGGCTGGGAAGGCCCTTGCTTCTGTCCATCGGTGGCACCAATTACAGGCTGGGGATTGGCTCCTTGGGATACTGGGAAAGGTGACCTTGAGCTTCATCCCAAGGGAACTGTGATGGTTGGGGTCAGGTTAGAGACGCTGGGGGAAGATGCAATTAGCACCACACCCCTGCAATTAGCAGTGCTACTTCTAGGAGATATCTGGACAGCACTGGAAAGGACCTGGGTAAAGACGGTGACTGTGTGGACAGTTGGAATGGTAGGACGGTGGTGTGGTGGGAAAATGAAGCCTGTGGCTGGGGTGAAGTCAGCCCTGAAAGCCTGGGCAGTCTCAAGCAGGAATGTGTGGCAAGTGGAAGGGACAGAATAAGTGTGGCCTATGGCACTGGTAACATTCACTACACCAAAATCCAAAGGTGGCTTGAAAGCAGAGTCTTTAGGTGTGCTGGCTAGGGTGGTGG
>PVKP010043622.1:0-17229 GCA_004027715.1 Plecturocebus donacophilus
ACAGGTGAGGGCTTTTACATTTATTTCTAAAGAAAATAGAACACAGAATATTATAGCAGCAAATATGCAAGAAAATAGAACAATTCAACATCATCATTTACCAACATGCAAATAGATAGGTGATATTTGTAGAATAATATAATCAACAACAGTAGAATATGCAGTTTTTTCAAGTGCTCATAAAGCAAGATAGATCATCTCTTGGGCAATGCAAGAAACTTTAACAAATTTTAAGATTGTATTATATAAAGTGTGTTCCGCATACCATAATAAAATGAGACTCAAAGTCAATAACAAAAAGACAACAGAAACAGCTCCAATTCTTAGAAAATTTAAAATAAATTTTCTAGAAAAATCAAAATACATAGAATTTAAAAACAATAAAAAGACAACTTATCTAAATTTATGAAATATAACAAAAGCAGTGCACAGAGCAAATTTATTGCTCTACACTCTCATATTAGAGGAAACAAGTCTCCAAATAATTTAGCCTCCCACATCAAGAACCTAGAGAGAAAAAACAGTAAACAACAATAAAATAAAGCATGAGGAAGAAAATAATAAAGATGTTAAAAAAATGAAAATAAAAGATAATAGAGAAAAATTAATAAAATTGCCATTTACTCGAAAAGATCAGTAAGATAGACAACCCTCAGTCAAGACTCAGAAATTTTTTAATATTTTTAAGAAAAGAACACATTTTTTTAAAAAAGAACAAAACACAAATTTTTAAAAGAACAAAACGCAAATCTATATCAAGATTAAAACAAGGATATAATTTCACACTATGGACCCTTTTTAACTTTATCTTTGAAAAGACCCCATCTCCATATACAGTCACAAGGAGAGTTAGGGCTTCAATATATAAGTTTTGCATAGACACAACTCAGTTCATAACGTAAGAATATGCCATGAACAACTCTATACATATAAAATTTAAAAGCCTAGATCAAATGGACCAATCTCTCAAAGAGCAAAATCACCCAATAAGAAACTGGTGCATTTAAATAGTTCCATATAGTGAAAAAATACCTAAAATTATCATTTTAAAACTACAAAACAGCTAGGCCCACATGGTTTTACTGAGTTTTCTATTTAGTGTTTATAAAAGAATTAACACCATTTTTAGTCAATATTGTCCAGAACATAGGACAGAAAACTTCCCAATATATTTTTGGAAGCTAGTATTACCCTCCAATAGAATAATAGAAAAGTAGTAAAAAACAACAACAACAACAACAATAAGAAAAAAACTGCACAACAGTATGCCTCTTGAATATTGATGTAGCAATTTCTAACAAAATATTATCAAATAAAGCCACATATTTTTACCTGTGGGTGAATTTTCACTAGGAATCACAAAGACTTGAAAAAACAATCAAAATTCTTTAAGTATCAAAGTTGTAGAATTCTATGGACTTGATCACTTTGATTATTGGCCTTCCATAAATTTGTATCTATTGAGACATGTCAAATTACATACTACTTATCAGATGCAGCCAACGGCTGAAGATAAATTGAAGTGAAATAGCTACAACAGCAGTATCTTATTTTTTCTAAAGCCTAAACAAAATCCCTGGAGTCAGAAGTTTTAAAACAGAAAAAGGCCATACTTTTTCTGAACAATGAAAGTAGAAGCAACTCAAATATTTAAGTTTCAATTGCTATGAAAATATTGATGTTGGAAATTAATGAAGTGAGCAATGCTTACTAAATTTCATGCTTTTCTGCCAGAATACTGAGATGGACAACCTTAAAGTAAGTTTATTAACAAGTGACTTAATCCAGTGATATATATTTACTTCCCTATGAATCAAATAAAAATCTTTGTAAAATAAATGCTCAAAATATGATGCATATTATCTTACTGAAGAAAAGCAAAACACATGGAGCAGTTAGATCACTGTAGTAAATTATGTACAACAATCTTACTGCAGTATTTTTGTATAATGGTGAAACTAAAAAGAGTATAAATTTTTATCGAAGAATAAATGAAACACATCTTGTCTACCCATTCTTTGAGATACATTTAAGACATTAAAAATAGTTACTTAGAATCAAATGCACTGATATGGAATTGGGTCAATGATTTATAGCTTGGGAAATAGCCATATTAAAACCAAATAGTATAATTTGTACTAAAAAAAACAACTTCATGATTTCTTATAAATTTATTTTAAAAAATACACAGAAGAATAAAAACCAACTTGTTAACAATAGTTTTTTTTGTGTGTGTTTTCTGAGACAAACTCTTACTCTGTCACCCAGGTTGGAGTGCAGTGGCATAATCTCATCTCACTGCAACATCCACATCCCAGTTTCAAACAACTCTCCTTTCTCAGCCTCTCAAGTAGCTGAGAATTACAGGAGTGCAATATCACACCTGTAGAGAGCCAGAGTAGCCCACCCCCACTGGGGGAATCAGCAGTAAGGCTTCTGTGAACTTTGGGTGAACTTTAGAGAAGTGAAACCATAACAGAAGAACATGTATGTCTCAGAGAAGAGCAGAAGGACCTAGAGAGATAACCAGCTTTCACTGACCTTGCTGCAAGATAGTTGTAAGTTGAAGTATGTTAACTGAAGTATGAGAATTATAACCACAGGCTGTTCTAAGTAACTGCAGCCTCCCTCTGCTATGTGCTTTGTGAACATATAAAATAAAGTACTCTGAGACAGGTCAGGGCCAGAGAAATTGATATTTTCACTTTCCCAGACTGCCTGGCCCCACTTTTTCTAGGTTTGTCTTCGTGTTTTTCTTTATCCTCCACCATTCATTTTTAGGTCTTTGTAACTTGTGTAGTGTGGGATGCAGCACACACCGGACATGGCACTCGGAACAGGAACCTGAACATGGGAACAATAAATAGAAAACAGTAAGATGAGGGGATGCTCAAAAACCTAGGGATAAATAATAATTGGTGAGCTAATTGAGGTGTGTGTCAGTGGGTGTAAAAATGGGGAATTCTTTATCGAGCAATTGCTCATTATATGTAGAAGTGCTGCTCGCCCTCCTTAAGGGCAGGAGATGTTGTGTGCATAAAGAGAAGCTGGAGGATTTTCTAATATTTGTGCAGCAGATTTGCCTGTGGTTTCTAAAACAGGGCACAGTTAGTTTAGCTACTTGGATGAGAGTAGGACAGCAGTTATGTAGCAAATACAGTTGAGTGATGTCAAAGTTTATACTTTTGCTATTTGGTCTTTGATTAGGGAGGCTTTAGACCCCCAACATGAGGCAAACAAGTTTTAGAGAAGCAGTTCTTCAGTAATTCTGTTTAAACTGTAATTTTCTTTATTGTGTTGGCACAATATTCTATTATCATTTAACCTCAGAATATTCAGACCAATAGGATTATATTACTGCCTTTTCTAACACACTGAGAGGAGTTCAGGCTATCTCGGCATTTCTTAAAGGCCAGGAGAAAAGTGAAGGTGCTGAGGCAGCGAAGCCTTCTGCCCCACCTATGGACTTCCATCTGCCACCCCAAGATTTACGTGAAACTGCCTCCTCTTTTGAGGAGAAGGGTAATGGAGATGGCTCCAAAGAACCTTTTTCCCAGGAGTATCAACAAGAATTAGAGGATAAAATAACTAGAGTGAAGCAGGACCAGTGGCCTCAAACGTTAGTAGCTCTTAACTTTGTTAACCCAAAGTCCAGACAGCTCATACAAGAAAAACACAAGGGGTATAATATAACTCTTCTAAAATCTCCCCCCCACTGCAGGCTGCTTTATGTGGGGTTATGGCACAAGGGGAGAATGTTGAGGGGTTTCAGGTTTGCCCTGTGCTAGTATGCCCAGAACCTAATCATCCAAGACAGATGCTGAGACAGTATGATCCTTTTCTTTTAAATTACTCAGAGATTCCAAAACAGCTTCAACCTCTTGTGGACCTACTTCCCCATTAGTGATAACTCTCTTGGATGCCTTGGCCAATGACACCTTGGCCTGTAAGGATTGGTATAACTTTGCCAAAGCATGCTTGGATCTGAGAGATAAAGATGGAGATCTGATTATTGTGATAGATGTATCCAGCAGGCTGAGCGCAATACAGCTTATGGTGTGAATATATCTATGGATATATTAGTGAGTTGTGGAAACTTTGAGCCCTTATAGAATCAGCTTGGCTATCCTTTAGAGACTTATCAGCAAATAAATATTTGTGCTGCACAGGGTTGGAGGGCTCTTCCAGACAAAGGTGAAAAGTCCCAGGAACTTAGTAAAATTGTCCAGAGATCAGAGGAACCATATGCAGACTTTATTGCCCACCTGCTTCAGGCGGTAGGATGGCTTACAGATGGCCCAGAATCCAGCAATGTGTTAACAAAGCAGACAGCTTTTGGAAATGCCAACAAAAAAGGCCAAGCTATTTTGCAACCTTAAAAGGCTAAGCCTAATCTGACTTCATTTGCCTTTGTGCAGATGTTGGTCTGGCATATGTTCAAAAATTGACTTTAGCCTCTGCTCTTCAGGGTAAACTTCCAGGACAATGTCCTAAAAAGAAATCTAGAACTTGTTTCCTGTGTGGCAAAAAGGGACAATTTGCCCAGGAGTGCAGGACAGTGAGAGGGGTCCAATGCCCCCTGGAACTGTGAGGTTTCTTGTTGGTCATAGTGGTCTTACTTCCGAAGATTTTTTTAGTACTACCTGGAGTTATAAATACTGACTACACAGATGAAATTTTAGTCCAGTCAAATGGAAATTATTACAAGATTTACAAGCCATTAATGCCACAATGTAGCCCATTACTCTGCAACCAAGTTTACCCACTCCAACTGCAATTGCATTAGATTATCATCTATTGGTTCTGAATCTTAAAGATTCATTTTTTAATATTCCTTTAAATCCAGATGACTGGGAATATTTTACATTCTTAGTATCTTCCCCAAATTTTCAAGCACCTGTTAAATGTTGTTGGCGAGTACTTTCTCAAGGAATGGCTAACAGCCCAACTTTACGTCAGTCCTTTGTGGAAGTTGCTTTATAATTTACTAGACAGAAATATAAATCAGCACATATTATTCATTATATGGATGATATTCCTGTGGCACATTCATCTGAAAAAACCTTAAGACAAATTTTTGGGGACTTAGAATTGGTCCTTACCCAGTCTGGTCTGGTGGTGGCACCAGATAAAGTAAAAAATTGGATCCTTTTAAGTATTTAGGAACAATCACTTCTGCTCTCACTATCCACCCTCAGAGGTTGCAAATTTACTTGGACTATTTGCATCCTTTAAATAATTTTCAAAAACTCCTTGGAGACATTAATTGGCTTCTCCCTATACTAAAATTGACTACTGGCCAATTAACACCACTTTTTACTGTTTTGTGGAGTGATCCTGACCCTGCTTCCTCTAGAACTTTAACTGAACCAACAAAACTTGCTCTTAAACAAGTGGAAGAAGCCATAATTCAGGCTCAGTTAACTCACATTAACCCACAACTTCCCTTAGATCTAATTATCTTACAGAGTGCTAATACACTCACTGGAGTGCTGTGGCAAAAAGACTCCCCTGTGGAATGGTTACATTTGGCTAACACCCCACCTAAGTCTTTAACACCTTACTACTCAGCAGTTGCTTCTCTAATAGCTAATAGTAGACAGCGATGCTATCAGATGTTTGGTTGAGACTCTAATACAGTCATTGTGCTATATGACACTACTAAATGGCTGTGGCAGTTTGCTCAGGTCTGGGACCTAGCCTTTGCAGATTTTACAGGACAGATAGCATGTCATTACCCTTCATCTAAAATACTTTTATTTGCATAACAACATCCATTCATTTTTTAAAAAAATTGTCCAAAGCAAATTTCTTTAGCTCAACTAGTGTTTACTGATGGCAGCCATTCAGGACAAGACACATATTATGGCAGGCAGCTCTCAGGTGGATGCCACCCCATTTACTTCTACTGAATGAGTTGGACTTTATGCTATTTATAAGGTTCTCAGAGATCGCTCACAAGCAGTTAATGTCTACTCAGACATCAAGTCTGTAGTGGGAGACATTCAACATTTAAAAATGGCTCTCATTCCCTCTACCTCAGAGGAGATTTTTCAAACATTTACAATTCTGCAGTGCATTCTCCGCCAGGGAAAGTATTCTATATTTATTGGACATATCAGATCACATTTGGATCTCCCAGGTCCCCTGACAGAAGGCAATGCAGCTGTAGACAGTCTTTAATGCCAATCTATTGTGTTCACTTATTTTCCAGGTACAGGAATCCCATGGAACATTTCATCAAAACACTAGTGCTCTGTGTAAACAGTTTACACCTACCAGAGAGCAGGCTAGACAGACTGTTAAAACTTGCTCTGCCTGCCAAACTTTCCTCCCAGTTTAAAATTTAGCTATAAATCCCAGAGGTCTTAAGCCAAACACCTTGTGGCAAATGGATGTAACTCACATGCCCTCTTTTGGCCATTTAAGTGTATTGGATACTTATTCTGGTTTCATTTTTGCCCAACTGCTCTAGGGGAAGTGGCCAAACATATTAATTTTTGCCTTGATGCCTTTGCTACCCTTGGTCTGCCTCATTGTCTTAAAACAGACAATGATCCTGCCTATACTTATGCTACTTTTGCTCAATTTTGTGCATCTCTTGCTATTGTGCATACTATGGGCATTCCATATAATCCAACAGGTCAAGCTATAGTTGAGTGTACTCACCACACTCTCAAAACCCAAATTGAAAAAAAAGGAGAAGTTTATAAAGGAACTCCAGGTACCCATGTTGCTCTTGCATTTTATACCCTCAATTTTTTAAACTGTGGTGAATCTGGACATTCCCCCATGGTTAGGCAATTTTCTGCCCAGGAAATTCCTAAGGCATTGGTCCAATGGAAGGACCTCCAAAAAGGATGTTGGGAGGGACCAGATCCTGCTATGATGTGGGGGTGGGGTTATTTTTGTGTGTTCCCAAATGGTGCAAGCTGTCCAGTGTGCATCCCTGAACACTGCATTTGACACAGCCATGGACCAGCAGGAATTGGTGACACCCTTGAAGAGGCTGAAACTGAAAGAGAAAAAGGAGGGACTGAGGAGAAAACCCCACAAAACAATGAGAATCTCACCAACAGGGACAGATTAAACAACTGACCCAGTGAGCTGCAGCAATAATCACCAGCTAAGGCCACCAGATGACTCCTAAAATTATGTTCATGGCTATGATGGCAATTATTAGCATGCCAGGTAAGCTCTGTGGGAAGAGAGATGTACTGAGCATTTGTCCCAGGGCTCCTAACTTTATAGTCAGTGACCTGGCCAAGTAAATCAGTTCCTGTGTTGGTAAAGATACTTAGAGGAAGAGCTGGAGCTCTGGAGCACTCCCCCTATTATGGAAATTATAATTACACTGCATGAACCACTGACCCTCCTTTATGTGTCTCCATGATAGAGCAAACAGGTTGTATGAAGCCTAAACAGGAGAATAAAATGGCAGCAGCCACTGTTGAGGTAATCAATCTTTCAGGACCTTGGAACTTTTTTGTTACCAGTCCAAGATTAGTAAATGGGGGTTTCCTAACAATACACAGGATGTCTCAGGCAGACATCCTGTGTATTGTTTGGAATATTGCTACCGTAAGAGTGGGATCGAATTTAAAAGCTTTCCAGAGTGGAAGGACTGTGCTCCCTGTAAAGCATAATCTTTCTAAAAACTGGACACTGTATGACTGGTCTCACAATATGGTTAATCATGCTGGGTATCCGGAAGATGTGTCATTCAGAACATTCATCAGCAATGATCTAACAGCAAAGTGTGGGACTTTACAAACGGAACTGTGGCATCTGGCTGCTAACATGGACTATGTCAATTTTTCCAGCATATTCACAAATGACATTTATAGACTAAAGGCTTGTGTTTCTAGCCCTTATGTAATTGTAACAGGGGAGGTCAATGCAACTCAATATGGAGTGGAATTTTATGTGTCTTGTATGAATTGTAATCTTAATTCCTGTGTATCTACTTATAATAAGGGACAAAGTCTACTGGTGTTAAAGTAGCCTGTATATGTGATGATTCCTGCCAATTTAATGGAAGAATGATATAAGGACAGGGGTTTGGCAGTGTTGCAACACATGAAGAAAATGTTGCCAAGAGCATTGGAATTATTGATTTTTGGTATTGTAACAATTACAGGACTTATTGCCTGTTCTACAGTTACTGCCATCTCAATTTCTCAAACTATTCAAAGAGCCCATTATGTAAATCAATTAACATCAAATGTTTCTCAGCTTATGGCCACTCAGGAGGATACTGATCAGGGGTTAGAGGCCGGACTGGCAGCTCTTGAAGCAGCCACTACGTCTATAGATGAGCTGGAGGTGATAAGATTAAGACAAAGACTTAGATGTCACAGTAATTATATTGCTATCTGTGTGACCCCAGTAATTTGGAATTATACAAAATGGAATTGAGAAACAAAAGTCAACTTCATGGAGCTTAAGGTCATTATAATTTAACCAGTAACTTAATTAAATTACATCAGAAAATTGATAAAATATAACACGTACACCTTGATATAGAGAACCCTGCAAAAATAGTAGAAAAGATATTGGATTAATTACAGGGATTTAATCCTTTTGGAATTCTGAGGCAAGCCTTTTGGCTGCTCATGATACTTTTTATCTGTGTAATTATTCTTTTTTTGTTATATACAGCTGTCCATATTCATGGAAATCTAGAGAGTAAAAACTTACAAGCTAAACTGCATCATTTAAAATTACAGGCAGCAGTAGGGAGGGATCCAAGATGGCTGATTAGGAACAACTCAGGATTGCAGTTCTCAGCAAAAGAGCAGAGGGTGAGTGGATGCCGCATTTCCAGATGGATTTTTATTGCCCACAGACCAGGAGATTCCCAGGTGGGGGAGCCCCATGAGTCACCAGCACTGCTGGTTTGGCCAGCGTGGCTGTTTTCACCAGTGCGGCTGTTTTGCCAGTGCACCAGTGCAGAAGTTCTCTTTACAAATTAAACAGGCCTGGGCACTGTTTTACCTGGTGATTGGATCTCCTGGGAGACATATTTGCCCATTCATCTGATTAAAAAGGGGACTGAAACAGGGAGCCAGGCCAGGAGATTCCTAGGTAAAAAAGCACTACAAATCACAGCGCGGTTCAGTTCACTATTATGGAGGTGGGCTGCCATTGCCGAGGCAGTTCTAACTACACCTGTATAAACAGGACTGCAGGGAAGTTAACAGGGCAGCTGGGTGGAGCCCACGGCAGCTCAGCAAAGACTGCAGGCAGTGACTAGGCTGTCTCCTTGCTGAGCAGAGCAGCCCTAAGAAAAGGCAGCAGAACAACAGAAACTCATAAATAAAGCCTTAACTCCCTGGGACAGAGCACCTGGAAAAAAAGGGGGGATTTATGAGTTCTGCTGCAGCAGACTTAAACGTATCTGCCCAGCAGCTCTGAATGAACAATGGAGCTCACAATTCAGCACTTGAGCTCCTATAAATGACAGACTGTCTCCTGAAGCAGCTCCCTGACCCCAAAATATCCAAAAAGTCACCTAATAAAGGAGAGCTCAGACTGAAATCTGGCAGGTATCCTTCTGGGACAAAGATAGCAGAATAAGAAACTAGCAGCAACACATACTGCTCTGCAGCCACTGCAGGTGATCCTCATGCAAACAGGGCCTGGAGTGGACCTCAGCAGTCCTACAGCAAGGGGGCCAGAATGTTAGAAGGAAAACTAAGAAACAGAAAGAAATAACTTCATCATCAACAAACTGGATGTCCACTCAGAGACCCAATCTGAAAGTCAACAACTACAAAGATGAAAGGTCATTAAATCCACAAAGATGGGAAGAAACCAGTGTAAAAAGGATGAAAACACCCAAAACCAGAACGCCTTTCCTCCTACAAGGGATCACAATTCCTCATCTGAAAGGGGACAATGCTGGAGAATGAGTGTGATGAACTGACAGAATCAGGCTTCAGAAGGTGAGTAATAAGAAACTTCTGTGAGCTAAAAGAACATGTTCTAACCCAATGCAAAGCAAATAAGAATCTTGAAAAAAGATTTGATGAAACACTAGTGGGAATAAACAACTTAGGAGTATAAGTGAATTGATGGAGCTGAAAAACACAACACGAGAACTTCGTGAAGCATACACAAGTTTCAAGAGCTGAGTTGACCAAGCAGAAGAAAGGATATCAGAGGTCGAAGATCAACTCAATGAAATTAAATGAGAAGGCAAGATTAGAGAAAAAAGGGTAAAAAGAAATGAACAAAGTCTCCAAGAAATATGAGACTATGTGAAAAGACCTAATTTATGTTTGATAGGTGTACCTGAATGTGATGGAGATAATGAATACAAGCTGGAAAATACTCTTCAGGATATCCAGGAAGACATCCCTATCCTAGCAAGGCAGGCCAACATTCAAGTCCAGGAAATATAGAGAACACCACAAGTATATTCCTAAAGAAGTGCAACCCCAAGGAACATAATCATCAGATTCACCAGGGTTAAAATCAAGGAGAAAATGTTAAGGGCAGAAAGAGAGAGATGTTGGGTTACCCACAAAGGAAAGCACATCAGACTCACAGCAGATCTCTCAGCAGAAACCCTACAAGCCAGAAGAGAGTGAGGGCCAATATTCAACTCCTTAAAGAACTTTCAACCCAGAATTTCATATCCAGTCAACCTAAGCTTCATAACTGAAGGAAAAATAAAATCCTTTGTGAACCATCAAGTACTCAGAGATTTCATCACCACCAGGTCTGCTTTACAAGAGCTCCTGAAAGAGGCACTACACATAGAAAGGAACAACCAGTACCAGCCACTCCAAAAACATATCAAATGGTAAACAGCATCAACATAATGAAGAATCGACATCAACTAATGGGCAAAGCAGCCAGTTGGCATCAAAATGGCAGTATCAAATTTACATATAACAACATTAACCCTAAATGTAAATGAACTAAATGCCCCAATCAAAAGATACAGACTGGCAAATTGGATAAAAAGCCAAAACTCATTGATATGCTGTATCCAGGAAACCCATCTCATATGCAAGGATACACAAAGGCTCAAAATAAAGGTGTGGAGGAAGATTTACCCAGCAAATGGAGAGCAAAAAAAAGCAGAAGTTGCAATTCTCATCTCTGATAAAACAAATTGTAAACCAAAAAAGATCAAAAGAAACAAAGAAGGACAATACATAATGTTAAAAGGATCAATGCAACAAGAAGAGCTACCTATCCTAAATATATGCGCAGCAAACACAGGAACACCCAGATACATAAGGCAAGTTCTTAATTACTTACAAAGACTTAGACTCCCACACAATTATAGTGGGAGACTTTAACACCCCATTGTCAATATTAGACAGATCAACCAGACAGAAAATTAACAAGGATATTCAGGACTTAAATTCAGACCTGGACCAAGCAAACCTAATAGACATTTACAGAACTCTCCATCCCAAATCCACAGAATATACATTCTTCTCAGCACCTCATCACACCTACTCTAAAATTGATCACATAATTGAAAGTAAATCACTCCTCAGCAAATGCAAAGGAACAGAAATCACAACAGTCTCTCAGAATACAGTGCAATCAAGTTAGAACTCAGATTTCAGAAACTAACTCGAACCGCACAGCATCATAGAAAAAGAACAACTGGCTCTTGAATGTTGACTGGATAAACGATGAAATGAAGGCAGAAATAAAGAGGTTCTTCGAAATCAATGAGAACGAAGATACAAAATACCAGAATCTCTGGGTTACATTTAAAGCAGTCTCTAGAGGAAAATATAGCAATAAATGCCCACATGAGAAGCAAGGAGAGATCTAAAATCAACACCCTACTATCAAGATTGAAAGAACCAGAGGAGCAAGATCAAAAAAACTCAAAAACTAGCAGAAGACAAGAAATAGCTAAGATCGGTGCAGAACTGAAGGAGATAGAGACACAAAATACTGTTGAAAAAATCAATAAATCCAGGAGCTAGTTTCTTGAAAAGATCAATAAAATAGAGAAACCACTAGTCAGATTAATAAAAAATAAAAGAGAGAATAACCAAATAGATGCAATAAAAACGATAAAGCGGATACCACCACAGATTCCACAGAAATACAAACCATCATCAGAGATTATTACAAACAACTCTATGCACATAAACTAGTAAACCTGGAAGAAATGGATAAATTCCTGGACACTTCCCTCCTCCCAAGCCTAAATCAGGAAGATGTCAAAACCCTGAGTGGACTAATAACAAGGGATGAAGTTGAGGCAGCAATTAAAAGCCTACCACCCAAAAAAACCCCAGGTCCAAATACATTCACTGCCGAATACAAAGAGGAACTGGTACTATTTCTTCTGAAACTATTCCAAACAATCCAAAAAGAGGGAATCCTTTCCAAATCATTTTATGAGACCAACATCATCCTGATACCAAAACCTGGCAGAGACAACATGAAAAGAAAACTTCAGGCCAATATCCGTGATGAACATAGATGAAAAATCTTCAATAAAATACTGGCAAATGGATTACAACAGTACAACAAAAAGCTTATCCACCATGACCAAATAGGATTCATCCTGGAGATGCAAGGCTGGTTCAACATATGCAAGTCTAAAAATGTAATTCACCACATAAACAAACAAAAGACAAAAACTACATGATTATCTCAATTGATGCAGAGAAGGCCTTTGACAAAATTCAACAGGCTCTTATGCTAAAAACCCTCAATATGCTAGGTATTGATGGAACATATCTCAAAATAATAAAAGCTATTTACAAAAAACCAACAGCCAATATAATACTGAATGGGCAAAAACTGGAAGCATTTCCTTTGAAATCTGGCACTAGGCAAAGATACCCTCTCTCACCACTCCTATTCAATATAGTACTGGAAGTTCAAGCCAGAGTAATCAGCCAAAAAAAGAAAAAGAGTATTCAAATAGGAAAGGAGGAAGTCAAATAGTCTCTATTTGCAGATGACATAATTGTATATCTAGAAAACCCTATCATCTAGGCCCAAAATCTCCTGAAACTGATAAGCAACTTCAGCAAAGTCTCAGGATACAAAATTAATGTGCAAAAATCACAGGCATTCCTATACACCAATAACAGACTTAAAGAGAGCCAAATCAAGAACAAACTGCCATGCACAGCTGCTACAAAGACAACAAAATACCTAGGAATACAACTAACAAGGAATGTAGAGGACCTCTACAAGGAGAACTACAAACCACTGCCCAACGAAATAAGAGAGGACAAACACAGATAGAGAAACATTCCATGTTCATGTTTAGGAAGAATCAGTATCATGAAAATGGCCATACTGCCCAAAGTAATTTACAGGTTCAATGCTATTCCCATCAAGCTACCAATGACCTTCTTCACAGAACTGGAAGAAACCACCTTAAACTTCATATGGAACCAAAAGAGAGCCTGCATAGTCAAGTCAATTCTAAGCAAAAAAAACAAAGTGGGAGGCATCCCATATTGGACTTCAAACTATACTACAATAGTACAGTAATCAAAACAGCATGGTACTGGTACCAAAACAGAGATATAAACCAATGGAACCGAACAGAGGCCTCGGAGGCAGCACCACACAACTACACCCATCTGATCTTTGAAAAACCTGACAAAAACAAGCAATGGGGAAAGGATGCCCAGTTTAATAAATGGTGTTGTGAAAACTGGCTAGCCATGTGCAGAAAGCAGAAATTGGACCCCATCCTGACATTTTACACCAAAATTAACTCTGGATGGTTTAAAGACTTAAAACTAAACACATAACACCATAAAAATCCTAGAAGTAAACCAAGGTAAAACCATTCAGGACATAGGCATAGGCAAGGACCTCATGACCAAGACACCAAAAGCATAGGCAACAAAAGCCAAAATAGACAAAAGGGATATAATCAAACTCCACAGCTTCTGCACAGCAAAAGAAACAGTCGTTAGAATGATTTGACAACCAACAGAATGGGAAAAAATTTTTGCAGTCTACCCATCTGACAAAGGGCTAATATCCAGAATCTACAAAGAACTAAAACAGATTTACAAGAAAAAAACAAGCCCATTGAAGAGTGGGCAAAAGATATGAGCAGACACTTTACAAAAGAAGACATACATGGGGCCAACAAACATGAAAAAAAATGTTCATCATCACTGGTTATTAGAGAAATGCAAATCAAAACTACATTGAGATACCATCTCATTCCTGTTAGAATGGTGATCATTAAAAAATCTGGAGACAACAAATGCTTGAGAGGATGTGGAGAAATAGGAAGACTTTTACACTATTGGTGGGAGTGTAAATTAGTTCAACCATTGTGGAAGACAGTATGGTGATTCCTAAAGGACCTAGAAATAGAAATTCCACTTGACCCAGCAATCCTATTACTAGGTATATATCCAAAGTATTACAAATCTTTCTACTATAAGGACAAATGCACACGAATGTTCATTGCAGCACTGTTTACAAGAGCAAAGACCTGGAACCAACCCAAATGCCCATTGATGATAGACTGGACAGGGAAAATGTGGCACATACACACTATGGAATACTATGCAGCCTTAAAAAAATGATCAGTTTGTGTCCTTTGTAGGGACATGGATGGACCTGGAAATCATCATTCGCAGCAAACTGATACAAGAACAGAAAATCAAACATCACATGTTCTCACTTATAGGTAGGTGTTGAACAATGAGAACACATGGACACAGGGAGGGGAGCATCACACACAGGATTCTGGGCAAATAGGGGAGGAACAGCAGGGGGTGGGGTTTTCAGGAAAGATAACATGGGGAGAAATGCCAGATATAGGTGATGGGGAGGAAGGCAGCAAATCACACTGTCATGTGTATACCTACAAAACAATCTTGCAAGTTCTTCACATGTACCCTAAAACCTAAAATGCAATAAAAAAAAAGACTAATTGTGAAACCCAGAAAAAGATATCTGTGAAACATTTCTGCTGTGTCTCTGTTCAACTAAGAGAGTTGTACCTATGTTTAGATTCAGCAGTTTAAAAACACATTTCGTAAACGAATCAATATTGGACATTTCAGCCTGAATGTTGGCCTGTGCTGAAAAGAAAAATATCTCACTGTAAAAACTAAAATGAAGCTATGCTTGAGACTGCTTTCCAATGCTGCATTCAACTTACAGAGTTAAACTTCTGTGTGTATGCACAGCTTATAAACACTCTCTGTGTAGAATCTAAAAACAGGTATTTCCAGTGAAACCCTGGGCTATGGGAAATAGCAGGAAGACGGCCTGTAAAACCCAGAAGAAAGACATCTGTGAATTGGCTGGGATATGTTTCCATTGAACTAAAGGTAGAACCTATTTTTTGATTCAACACTTTAGAAACACATTTTAGGGGAATGAGAATTGGACATTTATCCTGAATATCAGCCTATGCAGAAAAGACAAATTACTCACCTTTGAGAGAGAGATACAAGATGGCCGATTAGCAACAGCTCAGGAATGTAGCTCCCAGTGAAAACGCAGAGAACGAGTGGATGCCGCACTTTCCGATGAATTTTTGTTGCCCACAGGCTGGGATATTCCCAGCAGAGGAGCCACACGGGTTGCCAGCACTACTCTTTTGGCTCGCACGCTGTTTTGCCAGGGCCCCAGCGTGGCACTTCCCGGTGTGGAGTCTATGGGACGGACGAGCTCGGCTGATCCCATCCCCAAAAGGAAAACAGCAATTGGAAGCACTGAGGACTGAGAGTTTCACAGCAAGCACAGCGAACCCGGGAAGGTCCAGTGCTGTGGGGAATGGGCGTCCACCAAAGGAAAACTAAGAAACAGAAAAAACTTCATCACCGGGTGGAGAGAGATCCAAGATGGCCACGTAGCAGCAGCTCAAGATTGTAGCTCCCAGTGAAAGCACAGAGAGCGAGTGGATGCTGCAATTGCAGACAAATTTTGATGCCCACAGAGTGGGAGATTCCCAGCAAAGGAGCCACCTGGGTCACCAGCACGACTCTTTTGGCCGGCGTGGCGCTTCTCGGTGCAGAGTGTACGGGACTGGGTGCCCAAAGGCTCTGCTGGTCCCATTCCCACAAGGAGAACAGCAATTGGAAGCACTGAGGACTGAGAACAAGCACAGCTGAACCCGGGAAGGCCCAGCTCTGTGGGGAAGGGGTGCCCCCCGAAGGAAAACTAAGAAACAGAAAAAACTTCATAACTAACAAGCTGGACGTCCACTCAGAGACCCAATCTGAAAGTCGGCAATTACAAAGACGACAGGTGGATAAATCCACAAAAATGGGAAGAAACCAGTGCAAAAACTGAGAACACCCGAAATCAGAATGCCTCTCCTCCTACAGGGGATCGCAGCTCCTCATCAGCAAGAGAACAAGGCCTAACGGAGGATGAGTGTGATGAACTCACAGAATCAGGCTTCAGAAGGTGGATAATAAGAAACTTCTGTGAGCTAAAAGAACATGTTCTAAGCCAATGCAAAGAAACTAAGAAACTTGAAAGAAGATTTAATGAAATGCTCACGAGAATGAACAACTTAGAGAAGAATATAAGTGAATTGATGGAGCTGAAAAACACAACACGAGAACTTCGCGAAGCATGCACAAGTTTCAACAGCCGAATTGACCAGCAGAAGAAAGGATATCAGAGGTCGAAGATCAACTCAATGAAATAAAACAAGAAGGCAAGATGACAGAAAAAAGGGTAAAAAGGAATGAACAAAGTCTCCAAGAAATATGGGACTATGTGAAAAGACCTAATCTACGTTTGATAGGTGAACCTGGATGTGACGAAGAGAATGAATCCAAGCTGGAAAATACTCTTCAGGATATTATCCAGGAAAACTTCCCCAACCTATCAAGGCAGGCCAATATTCAAGTCCAGGAAATACAGAGAACACCACAAAGATATTCCTCAAGAAGAGCAACCCCAAGACACATAATTGTCAGATTCACCAGGGTTGAAATGAAGTAGAAAATGCTAAGGGCAGCCAGAGAGAAGGGTCGAGTTACCCACAAAGGGAAGCCCATCAGACTCACAGCAGATCTCTCAGCAGAAACCCTACAAGGCAGAAGAGAGTGGGGGCCAACATTCAACATCCTTAAAGAAAAGAACTTTCATCCTAGAATTTCATATCCAGCCAAACTAAGCTTCATAAGCAAAGGAAAAATAAACTTTTTTGCAAACAAACAAGTACTCAGAAATTACAGCACCACCAGGCCTGCTTTACAAGAGCTTCTGAAAGAAGCACTACACATGGAC
>PVKP010043623.1:0-17229 GCA_004027715.1 Plecturocebus donacophilus
AACACACCTGGTGTGGGAAGCTGTATGGGACCCAGAGAATTCTAACTAGTCCCTTGGGCTCACAGTTGAGTTACCAATCAGTAGGAGAAAATGCAAAAGGAAACTACTTAGGAATCAGTAATTGCTGTGTTCCCAGGAAATCCTCCTTAAGTATGGAGGGGAAGGAATGCTTTAAAGGAAACTAAGGACTGTAGCCCATATGTTCATGTCATGGATGAGGTGCCCAAGATGAAGAGAGTGGGGAATACAGGTCCAAGAATGTCTGCAGGATGACTCTGCCCTCACTAAGCTATGCTGTTTTTCCTCCCATCTGTGTTGAGGTTTCCCTCTGTTTTATTATGAAAAATGTCAAACATACAGCAAAGTTTTCATGTTTTTTTTGAGACAGTCTCGTTCTGTCGCCCAGGCTGGAGTGCAGTGGCACAATCTTGGCTCACTATAACCTCTGCCTCCTGGGTCCAAATGATTCTCCTGCCTCAGCCTCCCAAGTAGCTGGGCCTACAGGCGTGTGCCACCACGCCTGGCTAATTTTTGTATTTTTAGTAGACAAAGGGTTTCACCATGTTGGCCAGGCTGGTTTCCAACTTCTAACCTCAGGTGATCCGCCCGCCTCAGCCTCCCAGAATGCTGGGATTACAGGCATGAGCCACTGTGCCTGGTGTACAGGAAAGTTGAAAGCATTGTGTAGAGAATGCCCCTGTTAAACAGCACACGCACCACCTGGAGTCTGCAGTATACTAGACCCGTTTATCCAGCCACCAACCCATCTTATCCTCCTGATGCATTTCGTAGTAAAATGCAAACACCAGTCTGCTTCCCTATTGGGGTTTTTAACTAAAGTAGTTCACATTCGAACACTACAGAAGCACATGAAAGGATTTTTCTTCAAGTCCTCTTTGCCTCCACCCTGTGAAAGTGTGTGCCTCCCTCCGGACTGATCTGTGCCTACACGTGCATTTGAATATGCATGGTATCTAGTGCTTTCAAGCAGGGGGATCACGCCCATGTGTTCATCCGCTGCTTGCCACGTTTGGAGTCTGAGGGGACAGATGCTCCAGCAGCAGACTCTGTGCCATTCCCCTTTTCAGTTTGTGCCACCCTTTCAGGTGGGCCCTCGGGCTAGCCAGATGTTCTAGACAGAAAATGACCACAGGTTGTCCTGGTGACCAGGAAGCTGAGAGTGACTTCTCTCACAACTCATGTGCCTGGGGACTTCAGGTTCCCTTGGGGTTCTGGGTGGGGGGGCTTTGAGGAGTAGAAGCCATAGCCTTCTGGGTTATGAAGAATCTTCATTTTATGGGTCCCAGGTGTTTGCCTTCCACCAGAATAATCAGAGAACACAAAGAAACAGCAATGAGAAAGCCTCTCAGAGGGTCCCAGTCCCAGCCCCACCATCTGCGAGCCCTCTCATGAGCAGATATGTTACTTCCCTGGGCTTCCGGATCCTCATTTCCAAAATGAGAATAACACCGGGTGCCCTGCCCAGCTCGGAACATGTTGAGGCTCAAAGGAAATCATGCACACGGACTCACAGTTTGTCCCTGGCAGTGTCTGGGAAAGTCAAGCTCCTTTAGTGATGGAGAAGGGATCCTGCCGTAAGCTCTACCTTCTGCATGGCAGAGACGCCGCTCTCCTGTTATTTCCCCTTTGGCTTGGAGAACCTCTGGGTCACCTTTTGTTCATGTCACCTCTTTCGCCTGCCCTTCAAATATTCATATCAGCCTGGGTTTATCTTCTGCCTTCTTTGGATTTTGGTCTGAACTTCCTCCCTGGACTGCCTCTTTATCTCACATCCATGCCTGGCACCCATGTCTCTGTTCCAAACCTCAGCTCTAGGCTTCAGCAGCCTCCTGGAGGTCGCCATCAGCTCACCGGGCCTCCTTCCACCCAACTCAGAATTGGTCCCGTCATTCTCATGCCTTCTTCCTGGACACCCTCCCATAGTGCAGGCATCTGCTGTGGGTCCCGCTGCCCCCAATGGCACACACAGGACCACTGCGCACTCCTCGTTGTCAGCTCCAGGCACCACAGCAGAACACAAGGCTCCCTGTGCCCAGAATCTCCTGTCCCCACCCCAGCTTCATCCATCCTCAACCTTCTCTAAAGCCTTACCAGAACAGCCCCTGCCCTGATGAGGTATCTTTCTCCTTACTCTTGGACCTGGTGCTGTCCATCAGAAGACGTACTGGAAATCCCCATGCTGTCTTTTGGGTTCCTTGTTTGGCTTCCCTGCTAGTGTAGGGGCTGCTTGAATCATGGCTATTCACTGAGTTGCCAGCACACAGAATGTCCTAGGAACTTAATAAAAACCACTGGGTTCCCACAGATACAATTAGCTTCCTTCCATTCCTTCTTTGTGGGTTGGTGAGTGGGGTCTGTTTCTTTCTTTTTAAAAAATGGGATGAAATTCAGAATGTCATAGGAACTTAATAAAAACTACTGGGTTCCCACGGGTGCAAGTAGCTTCCTTCCATTCCTTCTTTTTGGGATGGTGAGCAGGGTCTTTTTTGTTTCTTTCTTTTTAAAAATTGAGATCAAGGCCGGGCATGATGGCTCACACCTGTAATCCCAGCGCTTTGGGAGGCCGGGGCGGGTGGATCACAAGGTCAGGAGATCGAGACCATCCTGGCTAACATGGCGAAACCCCATCTCTACTAAAAATGCAAAAAATTAGCCGGGCATGGTGGCACACACCTGTAGTCCCAACAATTCGGGAGGCTGAGGCAGAATTGCTTGAAACTGGGAGGCGGAAGTTGCAGTGAGCCGAGATCGTGCCACTGCATTCCAGCCTGGGCGACGGACAGAGCGAGACTCTGTCTCAAAAGAAAAAAATTAAATATTGAGATGAAAGTCACCATAAAATTAACCATTTTTAAATGTATAATTTAGTAGCATTTAGGACATTCACAATTCCCACCTTCATCTAGTTCTAAATACTTCCTCGCCCCGGAAAGAAACTCCTAATGTGATTCCACTTATATGAGGTAGCTAAAATAGTCAAACTCATAGAAGCAGAGAGTAGACTGGTGGCGGCCAGTGGCTAGGCGGGGCGAAGGGGAGTGGTTGATGAATGGATATAACATTTCAAGGTAAGTTAGGCAAGGCAAGGTAAGTTCTAGACATTTGCCATACAACATAGTGACTACAGTTGACAATGCTGTATTGTACATTTGAAGATTTGTTAAGAAGATAGAGCATATGTTAGACTTACCACAATAAAGTTTTTGGGCAGGCACGGTGGCTCATGCCTGTAATCCCAGCACTTTGGGAGGCAGAGACAGGTGGATCACCTGAGGTCAGGAGTTCAAGACCAGCCTGGCCAACGTGGAGAAACCCCGTCTCTACTAAAAATACAAAAAAATTAGCCGGGCATGATGGCGGTCACCTGTAATCCCAGCTCCTCAGGAGGCTGAGGCAGGAGAATCACTTGAACCTGGGAATTGGAGGTTGCAGTGAGCTGAGATCACGCCATTGCACTACACCCTGAGTGACAGAGTGAGACTCTTGTCAAAAAAAAAAAAAAAAAAAAGGAGGGGGGGTAAAAAGGTGGCGGGGAGAAAACCCCCTACCCATTAAGCAGTCATTCCCCATTTCCCCCTGTCCCCAATCCTGTCTCCTTTCTATCTCTGTGGAGTTATCTCTTCTGGACATTTCATATAAATAGCTTCATATAATAGTTGGCTTCTTTTACTAAGTGTAATATTTTTGACATTTATCCATGTTGTAGCATGTGGCGGTTCTTCCTTTTCTGGGCTGAGTAGTATTCCATTGTAGGAAAATAACATCTTTTGTTTATCTGTTGCGCAGTTGGTGGACACTGGGTTGTTTCCACCTTTGGGCCCTTGTGAACAATGCTGCTGTGAACCTCCATGCACACAGATTTGCTTGGGGACCTGTTTATCCCCCTCTTTCTTGCCTCCTACCACTCTCCCCAGTACCATATTTTTCCAAACCAGAAATCCGCGTACTGGCTGTGTGTGTGTTTAGGAAAGCATCTGTGGAGGGAAACAGCTTGCCTTATGCTGCCCCTGCTTTGTGTCTGCCCTTCTCCAGGCCTTTTTCGTCTGCCATTACCTCAGCTTTTGGTTAATCGCATGTTAGGATTAATACCATTTTGTCTTTAGGTAATTAACATGTGGTGTGCATGCCTTATCTCCACAGTGAGAGTCGTAAGGTCAAGGTCCCTCTTGGGGTTCTGTGTCCCTCAACAGAGCCGGGCACAGCTTGGGGCAGCTAAGCAGTCCCCTAGTTGCTAGGCCCTTGCCTGCCCCATGCCACCTGTCCACTGGTGACTCACCCTCTTGCATCCTCCTCTGTCCCCCTTGCAGATGATGTGCTGACTAAAGACGCGGGTGAGTGTGTGATCTGCCTGGAGGAGCTGCTGCAGGGGGACACGATAGCCAGGCTGCCCTGCCTGTGCATCTATCACAAAAGGTAAGAGGGGTCGGCAGGGCGGCTCAGTGCATCTCACTCCCAGAGGGCCAGACCATCTGCAGCCACTCTGTCTCCTTTGGTTATGGGATGACCTCTCCCCCTACCTCTGTCTCCAAGTGGGTGAGGGCAGAGTCTGGCACACAGATACCCACTGTGCCGGCAGGAAGGTGCGAGCATCCCAAGTGCAGGGCAGAGTTGAGTTGCTGGAGGTGTGCTCTGGTTTGAGGGTTTGGGTGGTAGGAGCTGATGGGGAGACCTGTAGAGCCTCACAGGTGGAGGAGCTTAGGATCCTACTGGGAAGGTTGGTTCTCCATCTGTCTCCCTGCCTCTTCTTCCTCTCTGGGCTCGTCTGCTTCACAGGGGGAGAACGTCAATCTGTGCGAGGAAGGTCAGGCGGAGAGTGTGCCACGGCCTTGCACTGGCCTTCTCCCTAGAGGGCCAGGAGGCAGGAAGAGCCATTTCCTGAGGGGTACTGGGTGCAGTTATAGTAGCAGGGCCCAGATTCGTCCTCAGGCTCCAGCGTGAGCCTCCTCCTTGTTTTCAGCTGGAAAGAAGACAGGAGGACACTTCTTGCCCAAGACAGGAGGACACTGTGCTGCCTGTGGTCAGCACCTGCTGTCCAAGTCCTCAACCCCAGAGCTTCTTCCTGACACACAGGTCTTTCAAAGCCTGCCTCTCAGGGCCACTGCTGCACAAGGTGACAGCCAGGCACGGCATGGCATGCGGCATGGCTGGTGCAGAGGAGGCTCAAGGCTGGCCTGGAAGAGATTCTTGGTGTAGTTCCTAGCGCAGAGCCTTGCAGTGTCCCAGGGAACATTAACCAGAACCAGAAAAGGAAATCTTTGGCCCTAGGGAAGAATTATGCAAATTATCTGTCTGGTTCCTGTCTTTGAAAATGCCCAGATGTTGGTTTACAAATCAGGAAGCTGTCTTGGGGCAAACTCTGTTCCCTCTTTGAGGCAGAGAGCCTTTTTCTGTAAACACTGGAGACCAGGGCTTCACTGTCTGGCTTCCCTCCCGCCTGTTGCAGGAAGGACTAGATGCTGCCGCTGATCAGCTGATCATGGCTGAGGGGTAGAGCTTGGGGCTCTCCTAAGAGGTCACCCACTGGGAGGGAGCCTCACAGCTGTTCTTTTGACCCAGGAAGGGGCTCTTTCAGGACCCTAGTGCCCACAGCCATGGCCTTCCTGCCATGCCACTATTCCCACTTCCCTGCCCTTGGAGCTGACTAGCTGCCCTGCGGGGTCCACCACTCTCACCTTCTTGTTGGTGGCCGCTGCCGTCCTCCTGGGCTTTGTGCACAGAAAGCTTTGGTCCTTCTCAAGGTCGCCCTGCCCCTTCCTACTGCACCAGATCCCCCTGAGCCTGTACCCACCACTGCTGTCTCCGGCTGGGCCAAGACCAGTCTTGATGTTCTCTCTTCTTCCTGCTTCAGAAAGTAGGGTTATCTGGAGTCATGACTGTGTTTCCCTGGGGTCCTTTCAGAAGAGACTTAGGAAGCTCCTGCTCAGGAATCTGGCCCTTTGAAAGATCCCCTTCAAAACAGCCTGGGCAGCAGGTAACGCAGTTTCTCTTGTGACCCCTCCCCACAGCTGCATAGACTCATGGTTTGAAGTGAACAGATCATGTCCAGAACACCCTGCGGACTGACCTGCGGGCTTGCTTGCTGACTCCTCTCAAAGGTGAGCCCACGGTGGGAGTGCTCCGGCCTCAAGGCTTGGAGTCAGGTCACTTCAGGGCCCTGTAGGTGGGGGAACGGAGCTGCCCTTATGCCACCAAGAAGCAGGAGCAGAGGGAAGGAGCACCTTATCAGTTAGCAGGTAGTTATCTGGAAATGATTTTCTCTGGGAAGGACAGGAAAGACAAACCGACATGGGCAGTTATGAAGAACAGGCCCAGAAGAGTTAGGATTCCTTGGAGAAGAGACCGGTGCAGTCTACATTCCTAAAGAAAGTTCAGGCAGATCTTTCTTGTTGGGAATGTGCACAAGCAGGAAAAGGAGCCTGAGCGCTGGGTGTGTGCCTGGCTTGGCCTCATCCTCGCTCACCTCTGAGTCTCCGCCTCTTCTTTGGTGATGGGGATTATCTTGCTCCCTGCTGTCATAAGGACATTGCACTTACTAAACAGCCAGCCATGGAGGCGGCGCATTGTTCCCTGCAAAGTGCTTGTCAGCGATCACTTTACCGCCGCTGGTTCTTCCCTCGTGGCTTCCAGATGAATCTGAGGTCTCCAGGCCACACTCGACCCCTCCATCCCACAGTACTGGGTGCTGACTCCACACATCCACAGCTCACTGCTGGGTCTGGCCTCCCCAGGTCTCCCCTAGGGGTACACTGCTTGCTGCCGACCATCCTTCCTGACCCCCATCTCACCTGTCCCTTCAAAGTTCTGGGCTGGCATTTTCCTTTTTCTGGTAAAAACAAAGTAGACAAAACCCCCATAAAAACCAAAAGCCCAATTCATCTCACAGCCAAAGGTTTTGGGGCCTCTTTTCTTCCTCCCTCCCTTTCTCTCTCTCTTGTTTCTGTTTTCTTTTGTTAGGTTTATTTTATTTATTCCAAGTAAACTCCCAGAACAGCTGATGATGTCAGACAAATCAGGGACATTTGCTCTTTTTACCTTCACCTCAAAAACTGATGACAAGGGGAGAAGAGAGAGCGAGGGGGAGCGAGGCAGGGGAGTAGAACCTGCCCAGGCACATGGCTGCAAATTCCCCGAGTGCCGTTTGGCTTCGGGGGTCCTGTGCAGACGCCCCAGCCTTGCCTGCCCTCTCAGGATGCAGCTGCCCTGGGATGCAGCAGCCAGCCCTCGGCCCAACGGAGCACGACTTACTTATTACGGTCCACACAGGGACAGACAGCCCCTGCTCCCAGGAGGAGGCTCACCGAACCCTGGGGCAGAGCTGAGCTTGGGACACCAGCGGGAACAGGGCACCCCTTCTGCACTGACTTCCAGATCATGGTTCTCCCTTCCTCCCTGAGGACACCAAATTGGATGAGAGCAAGTTTGAAAGAAGAATGAATCAACTGCTATCCTTCCCCTCACCCCTCAGCCCAGGAGGGAAAGGGCATTTTCTTTTTCACCTTCGAAAGGCATTGTGGGTCTGTCTTTAAAGTGTTTACAAAAAAAAAATTATATAAAAAAAAAAAAGTCTAGTGTCGACTGGTGTTTTCCCTCGTGATGTTTACAGCTTGCTGTTTGCTGCCCAGCCATAACCCTCTCAGTGACAGACGAACACAGCCAAGCCCTCGCCGCCAGCCTTCGGACGGCAGGCGAGCACACAGTCTCTTTCCCTGCCCCAGCTGGCCCTCTTCACTACCAACTTCTCTACTTTGGGTTTAGTTTTTTTCCCTCTACTTTTCTGGCTTGGTTTTGATCTTTTCTCCCCTTGAGAGCCTAATATCTTGACTTCATTGCCAAAAAACAACCCATCAAGAACTTTCTTCCCACTGATCCCATCTCTTTTCCCTTCTTTCCTCCTGGTTCCGGTCAGTTCAGAGGATTTAACAATCACAAGTGTCCTGCAAAAATGCCTGAACATTATTCTTAGGCCCTTGTGGATTTTTTTTTTCCAGAAAACTTAAAAAAAAAAAAAAAGACTTACTAAGAAATATGTACAGCTACCCTGTTTTCAGGCACTATGTTTGAGAACATTTTAGCCATTGATGTTCACACGTGGCATCAGCCCATGCAAGATAGGTTTCTGTATTTATATATTAAAATACAAAAAAAAACTGATAAAATGTTTAAAAAAATGTTCAAAGCTTGGGAGAAAAGCTTTCTTCATTAGTCAAGGTGTTTTGATATGGTATTAAAATGTCTAATAAAAGATGCACTGTGTGATTTTATTTTAATGAAGTGTTGTTATACAATCAAGAAATGGGGGCAAGGGCCTGCCCCCACTCCCTCACCTACCTCCTTAGCATTCCTTCAGGCTACTGCTTGGGGCTCCAGGTGTGTGAATTGGTCCTCAGACTGTCAGGCCTGGGTGGAGGGAGAGTGGCAAGTCAGGTGTGCCTCCTATAAGCTTCCTGACCTCTTAAGCATCATGGAACCAATCTGCCCTCCTCTGTGGAGTAATTGTGCCAGAACTCTCGAAAGATCTGCAGGGGCCACGATGTTGCCGCCACCGGCGGCTCCAAGGATGTGGGTTCTTCCAGGTGTGGGCCCAGCCCCCCTCCTTCCAGCCTGTGCTCCCATCCCACATTCCACTTGCCCTGCCTGTTGCTCAGTTTGCATCTCAGTGCTGACTCACGGGCATGCTTCATTGAGGCCCAGGAAGAGGCCCTGGTTTGGGGCTGTGCCAGCTTGGAGCCCTTGAACCGGAACCAGCTGCTCAGGCTCACAGAAGTTGGCAAACTGTGGGCTGGGTGGGCAGCTTCAGGCAGGGAGCAGCAGTGCAGGCCTGGCCTGTGTCCCCGTGCCCAGCGCGCTCCCGGAGCAGCATTCCAGAGCCTCCTGCAGAGCCAGCAAGTGAAAGCTCTGGAAGGAGACGACTACACACCCTCTCTGCTCTGACCCTTCTCAGGCCCGCCTGATGTGCCAGACCATCTCCCTGCTGCCACAGCCCCTGGCTCCGCAGTCACCCTCCATCAGATGCTTCCAGAAGCACCTACTCTGCAAGGGCGTTCACAACAGGCCAGTTGGCAAACATGAGGCAGGGCCAGCGGTGAAACACTGAAGAAGACTTAGTGGTTCGGAGCCTGGGCCTCAGCGCAGACCCATCTGGGGTAAAGACCTTTGGGCTGTTGTGAGAGCTGGCAGCAGGAACGTGGCTCTACACTGCATTCAGGCTCTCCTGCCTGGCAGGGTGATTGTGGGGAAACAGCTTCATCTGAACTTCAGATGTTTCCCATGTGAAGCAGGGACAAAATCACGCAGCTCCGAGGCCACTGTGGGCCGGGGGAGTTGCCCTGCAGGTCCTGGCAGTCACAGCAGGCTGCCCATAGCTTTGTCACCACAAAGGGCACTGTTCTATTCACAGCACCTCCTGCTTCTGCCTGGCAACTGTGTCTCCCTGTGCTATATTTAATTCCACCAGCAAAGCTGGCGAGGCAGGGCCCAGCCCTGAAGGAGATCTCCTTGCCTGACCCCTGGACCCGGAAACGGAGGCTTCGTGTGCCCACCTTGGCAGCTTGAGTCCGCTGTTTTGGCAGTGCCATGGGTGAGCCAAGCAGCTGTGAGTCGGGTAGGGCAGGGCTGTAGCCCACGCCGGGTGCTATTCCAGGCTCTAGGGGCTGGTGCTCACCCCCACCCCCAGCGACTTCATTCCTACCTGGCACGCTGCAGCCCTCTGTCGGCTGCAGTATCCTGAATTTGGACCCAGGTTACCCGCTCTTGGTGTGGGGGTGGGATTGGGGCTGTCTGGGCTTCCCAGGTGGAGCTTGTGTTTGCCATCCGCCATCCCGACAGCTCTCCAGAATCCCACATTGCCGCTGTTCTGCCTTTATGGGATGGGAGAGAATGTGAGGGAACTGGGGCAGATTTTACCCACTGCTAAGGGCCTAGCACACTTTATGAGGTTCCTGGACGTGAGCCCCTCACCAAGAACAACCATTGCTCTAATAGCCATCTAATGGTACCGAGGTTCATGGGAGAATGTCCTCATTCTTAGGAGATAGATGCTGAATTATATAGGTGAATGCCTTCAAAAAATGTGTAATTTAATTCCAAATGATTCCCCCCAAAATACACAAAGCAAATAAGGCCAAAATGTTCATTGTTGAATCTGCAGTGGCTGGTATTTCAGTGAACAGTGTACTTGTTCTTTCAACTTTTCTGTATGTTTGGAATTTTTCTTAATAAAAGATTGTGGGGAAATGGTCATTTGCTGAGCGCCTCCTAGTTGCCAGGCACTGGAGGGCGCATCACAGACAAGCCCTACTCAGGAGGGAGAGCCTGAGCCCTGCAGGATTCTCGCCTGCAAGAGTGGGTGGCTGGCTGGCTGGCTGGAAGGGGAGGGCGAGAGGGCTGCCTTGGTGATGAGCACAGGTGTGCTGGGGTGTTCTGGGGAAAGGGCTGAGATTTGTCATCAGTCAGCCCTTGGCAC
The DNA here is from genome assembly GCA_004027715.1 of Plecturocebus donacophilus. NCBI lineage: Eukaryota > Metazoa > Chordata > Mammalia > Primates > Pitheciidae > Plecturocebus > Plecturocebus donacophilus. Next base: position 10,484 of record PVKP010043623.1, read on the forward strand.
GGTCTCTACTCCCCACAAGGGCAGAGCGGGACAGAAACGTCACAGAGGAGTAGCCTCCAGGCTCAGGTCAGTGTCACTGCTGTCTGCTGGAGCCCAGTGTTAGCTCGGAGGAGGGGTTCCAAAAACTGAAGTTGGACTGAAGCATCTTGGCACAGCTGCCTCTGCCCAAGGCCTAGCAGCCTGCCTGAGCACTGAACAGCTGATAGGAGGAGGAGCAGGTTGGAGGCCAGGGAGGGCATGGGGTATGACCTGCCCCTTTCCTAAGGAGACCGAAGGCTGAAAGGGCAAGGAAGGTGAGATGGCATTACAGTTTCCTGGGACCTGTCATGGGGGCAGAGGACTTAGCCTGGCTGCCAGGCTGCCAGGCCTTCCCCAACCCTGGGAGGTTTGCCCAGGGCTGAGAGCTGCAGGCCCTGGGCAGAAGTGAGTCCTGAGTCTGGAGCAGATGCCGGTGTATCTGAGCTTTGTGATGTCAGGTGCCCTCTTGTGGGCTTAGGGGGAACAACTGCCAAGGTCTCAAGATGGGCTCCAGCCCAAGATGGGCAGGCCCTAGCCAGGGTGGACAGGCCTTGAGGGCAAAACAGCTGGTAGAACGATGTATCACTACAAGGAGAGGGGGTGCAAAAAGTTTCACCTGTTTCTAAAGATGTAGCAGCTGCTGAGGAACACTGTGTTCAGAGGCCCAGTTCAGGCCCAGTTGGGGACCCCATCCTAAGTGACATCTGTCATGGGCAGGTCCTCAGGTCTGAGGTGGAGTAACTAACTGGGACACGGACCTGAGTTCTGTCCCTGCAGGACACCAGTGGCCCAGGTGTGCTTGCCACATCTTCCGAAGTCTGAGCACCACCCCTCCCCAGGCTGCAAGACGTCAGAGATCCAAAACCAAGAGCTCACTGGCCAAAGGACAGAGAACCTTAGTTGCAGGTGGGTTTCAGGTCGATTTCAGATTTATTTGAGGAGGCGCCAAGGAGAAGACCTATCAGCATGGCATGGGAGGTCGCTTCCCATACCAGAAAAGGAGTGTTCTGTCACTAGGTGAAGGGGGAAGGGTCCCCCCCACAGTGGGAGGCCTCAGGGGAGAGGTTGTCAGAGTCTTGAGTGGACTCAGACCATCTCTTCCAGCCAGGACAGGATGCGTAGAAACAGAGAGGAAGCAGCTTTGCCGGGAACCGCCCTGGGTCATTTACTGAGCTAAAGGCTCCTGGGGCCAGCCAGAGGTCTGGGGATTAACCCGGTGCCCAGGCTTCTCTGTGGGCTCACTGGCAGGGTGACGGCATCAGCTACTCTCTATCCCTAGCAGGGGCTGTAGCATGAAGACAAGTTCCAGAACAGGGGCTCCGTAGTCTGGGAACCCATAGTGCTCATAGCCCCTCACAGCACTTTGCCCGGGTTCATGAGGCCTCGGGGGTCCAGCACGGCCTTGAGCTGCCGCATAGTCTCCACACCCACGGCGCCCACCTCCTCCTGCAGCAGCTGCCGCTTGCCCAGCCCAATGCCATGCTCCCCCGTGCACGTTCCATGGAGGGCCAGTGCCCGCCTGAGGGCAGGGAGGGGACATCCTCAGTGGGCCGCCTTGCGGCTGCCCTCAACTCTCCTTGTCCCTGGCTTTGCTCCTACCTGCCCAGCTGTTCTGCAAAAGCCTTGACCCTGCCCAGTTCCTCGGCGTCATCAGGGTTAACCAGCAGGATGCAGTGGAAGTTGCCGTCACCCACATGTCCAACAATGCTTCCTGGGGGCCCAGAGGACAGAGCTATTCTCCAGCCCAGCCCTCCTTCCGCCTCCTGCTGGCCCAGGTTCTGGTCAGCCCTAACACCTCCCCACCTCTCCCCAGCAGCAGGGCGGGCAGAACCTGTGAGTCCCGAGGCATTCAGATCCTCCTTGGTTTGCACCACGATCTCTGGCAGCCGGGAGATGGGCACACACACGTCCGTGGAGTAGCCCTGGTCAGAGGGGAGGCCTGTGAGTCAACCCTACCTGCCTGGGGGTAGAGGGTCACCATGGTCAAGGCTGAGGATGGGTCTGGGAGCACTGGGCCTCAGCTCCTGGCCTCACACAAGGAAATGTCCTGCTTTTCTCTAGGCCTCAGCCCTCACCTCCCCCCAACACAACGCAGGAGACCACTGGCCCAGGTGTGCTTGCCACACTTCCCTGCAGAGGCTGTCCACACTCCCCCGTGGCTACCACCCTGACCCCCACGCTGCTGAGCCTTTGCATAGCTGCCTGGAGCCCAGACTTCCCTTCCCCAAGTTAGACTGACATCCCCGTCTCTATCATCTCTTCCTCCAGGAAGCCTTCCCTGTTTACAACTCCCAAGAGCATTCCCACCATTCCCATGACCTGGCTCACAGGAAGGGCTTCTGAGGGCTTAGCAGACAACTGTGCTGTCCCTGTAGGTGATGTCTGAACAGCTGGGCGGGGTGGTTTGCAGCCCCCGGTTCTAGCACTTGCTCAGCCACGCCCAGCCCCCGTATTGGGGCTCAGCCCGCTGCTCTGTGCACTCAGGTGGTGGGTTGAGGAAAGGGTTTGTGGGCCCCACCTGCAGCCCAGCCCCAGCTCACCTTGCAGCCTGGCCTCAGGGCCAGGGCTGCGTACCAGGCATTATGCCGTGCTGCCCAAAGCTGGCTGCGCTCCTTGGCCTCCTTGGCCCAGGAGAAGTCAGAGGCTCCGTTCTGCTGGACTATCTCCTCTGCAGTTGGGGGAGGAGAGCTGACACAGGGCCGCAGCGGCTGCCCACCCCGCTGCCCCACTCCACCCCAGCATACCTGTGCGCTGTAGCTGCTCCTCCAGTGCCTGCTGGGAGCCATGGAACTCCAGGAAGAGTGTGGGCGCCACCGCGCAATTCAGCTTGCTGTACCTGTTGCAGGCATCCATCATGACTTCATCCAGGAACTCTGGATCCAGGGAGAGGGCAGGTCAGGTGAGGCCTGGCCTTCCCAGGGGGCCTCTTCCATGGAGCCCACCCTACTGCCCCAGCCCTCAGCTCACCAATGCGGGCCACGGGCACTGCAGCCTGGAGGATGTGTACAGTGCTGTCCACAGCAGCCTGGACACTGGGGAACGCACACGTGGCAGCCACTGTGGCCTCAGGGGCAGGGTACAGGCGCAGGGTGGTGGCTGTGATGAGGCCCAGCGTCCCCTCCGAGCCCACGAAGAGCCCCGTGAGATTGTAGCCGGCTGCACTCTTCCTAGGTCCCAGGGACACACAAGGTGAGCACTAGGCCATGTGATGAGGGATTTCTGGTCAGAGCCCAGGCTAGAACCCAAGACACCGACCCCAGGCAATGAGGTCTGGGCTGGCCTCCCTCGGGCCCAGATTCCCTGGCCCAGTGCTTTCTGCTCCACAAATCAAATCAGCCTCACGCAGGGCGAGCAATCCCATGTCCCACCCACGTGAGCCATTTGGCCCAGGTGACCGGGCTTCAGAGCCTGGGGAAGCCTAGGCCGCCAAACCAGGAGGCGCCTTTCACAGCCCGGCATCTGCAGGGCAGGCCCGCAGCAGTGCCCAGGGCCCCAGCAGAGCGCGCTCACCGGAAGTGCCGGCCTGGGCCCGCCGTGTGCAGCAGCCGCCCGTCCGGCAGCACCACCTCCAGGTTGAGCACGTTGTCCCGCATGGTGCCGTAGCGGACCGCGTTGGTGCCCGAAGCCGCGGTGGCCGCCATGCCGCAGAGAGAGGCGTCGGCGCCTGGGTCTGGAGGGCGGCGTGCAGGAGAAGGCAGCTTCAGGGACGGGAGGCCCTTTCTCTCAGGCTGGGGGAGGAAGGTCCCCTGAACCCCAGACGCAGCCCAGCTTCCAAGGTGTCCTCAGGGCCCCGAGGTCTACGAGTCCTACCCACGGGAAACCAGAGGCCGCTGTCCCGCAGGTGGGTGTTCAGGGCTTTGCGGGTGACGCCGGGCTCCACCACCACAGAGAAGTCCTCCAGGTTCACCTCCAGGATCTGGTCCATCTGCGTCAGGTTAACGCAGACGCCGCCCTGGTGGGGGCGGGTGCTGAGACGACCGCGGACCTGGGTCTCTGACCTGGCCACAGCCCCCGGGCTACACCCCGCGGGTGACCCCCCAGCAGCCAGACCAGAACCCAAGGAGCCGCGTGTGGCGGGGGAGGCAGCCACGGGTGTGCCAAGGTGTAATGGGACCAGCCCCGGGGCGGGCAGGGGAGCCCCACTGTACCTGCACAGCGCAGACGCCACCCTCCAGCCCGGTGCCGGTGCCGAATGGGATGATGGGCACACCTTGGCCGTAGCACAGGGCTGCCACTCGGCTGACCTGCTCCACGTTCTGGGGCCACACCACAGCATCCGGAGGCCGGCACCTAGAACCAGACCCTCAGCGATTTAGGGGGGCGTGGCGCCCTCTGGTCCCGAGGCTACAGTGAGCGAGGGGCAGAGAACACGCCAGAGCACCCCAAAACAGGTGACTGAGGAGGAAGGCAACCCAGGGCCCTCGCTCCCAGCTGCGGTTGAATCCAGAAGGCAGGGGAGGGGGCCCGCGAGCTCCCCCACACCTGTGCACCGACTCATCGCGCCCGTGCTGCTCTCGGACCGCAGCGGCAGTGGACACGTGGGAGCCTCCCACCACGGCCTTCAGAGCCTCCACGAAGTCCCTGCAGAGCTCGCCCTGTAGGGGAGAAACACGCTGCCAGGATCCCCCGAAAAACACCTGGGGCCATAGCCCTGCCCCAGTGTCGCGAAGGGGAGGGCTGGGGACTGGAGTGGGCCTCCCTCCCACCCCTCACTGACACCATCCTTGCCAGGTTTTAAACAAATCCACTATCCAGAAATGCCCCTTTTCCAAACAGAACCATTAGGGTCAAAGTTTCCCCTCAGAAGAAACACCACCAGAATTTAAAAATATATATTTTTTTAATAAAAACAGTGTCTATGTTGCCCAGGATGGTTTCTAACTCCTGGAGTCAAGCGATTCACCTGCGTTGGCCTCCCAAAGTACTGGGGTTACAGGTGTGAGCCACAGTGCCCAGCCAGCCAAATAAAAATAAAAACCAGAATTCACTCTGCAAAAAATGCTATCGGCAGGGTTCCTTCAACAGCCAGCCCTGCCTGAGTGAACTGGAAAGGTCCCTCACTTCCTCCTTTCCCCAGGGCCAACTAAGCACCGCCCTGGCCACAAGGGACTCAGAGCTTGATAAGGGAATGGCAGGGAGGAAACGCTTCCACTGCCCCCTCCCCACTCTGCCTTGGCTGGGGGCTTCTGGAGCGCTTCAGGGGGTTTCTTCCCATTTTGCAGATGAGAAATGGAGGCCAAGTTAAGGACAGAGCCCGGCCTGGAACCCAGGTCCTCTCCTTCAGGGCGTTCTTCCACAGGTGTGCTTTATTCCAGAGCCACCCAGGAGCACCCATTTGACTCCCGAGCCCCACTCGTGGTAGCAGTGGGGCCTCAGCTCACCCTACACCCCCATTTGCCACAGGGTCAGCCCAGTGCCCTTTTGCCCAAGGTCAGGTCACTTGGTGCTGGGGCGTCACAGAGCCCGGGAAACTTGGGATCAGACTCCCTGCTCCCCTCTCCCCACCTCGTCCCTCCAGGGCACTTCTCTTGTCTCCCCCTACCTTTGCCTTGTGGGAGCAGTAGCTCCTCCAGGGGAACAGCCCCCAGGTTGCAGCCCGGAGCAATTGGGCCATAGCCAGCACCAGTCAGAGGGTGTGAGCACTGGCCAGAGGGTGTGAGCACTGGGTCAGGTGGGCAGGGTGACCGACCAGTCAGCCACTGTGGCGGAAGCATCAGCTGCCGCCGCCAGCCCATTGGCTGGGCCAGGGGTGGGGCCTGCTTAAGGTGGCACAGGCTTTAAGGTGGCCCTTGCAGGCTTTGCAGGGATTTTTGTGGGCACAGGGGCGATACTTCTAAAGGAGAGGTGAGGCTCACTGGACATTTTGGGAAACTGTAAGACAAAAGTAAAATTCTTTTTTTTTCTATTTTATTTATTTTTCATTATGTATCTCTTGAGCCCAGCAAAAATAAATTCTAAGCCTCCCAGCCAACTGAATGGACCTTCCTCTCAACCAAGACATTCCAAAGTAAACCTGAAAAATTAACTCAGGCTGTGATGGGAAGGGCTTTGGGGCATGCCTCATTATCCCCTCCTCCCTTTAGAATCCAGACACAACGGGCCAGCATTAAAACAGAAATCTTAAAACATTCTGATCTTAAGACATTTGTAGCAGTGATACCAAATTCCAACCTGACCCTAGCATGACACGTCAGATAGCAGGCCCTGAAAGAAATTGGTGTATTTTACCCCCAAAATATATTCCTTTGACATTTTTTAAATAGCCCTGAAAAGGTGTCTCTTGTGGGGGAAATCTAGAATCTGTAGAGAATCCCCTCCTCTTTCCAGGCTTTATCTTGATCTAGGGGAGATTTAACAAAGTCTGGAAACTTTTAAGGCCTTATAAGAGACATTTACCATCTATTTTATATAATAAGAACCTTAACCCAGACACTTCTTTCTATTGATTCCACGTTGTCTTTTGTTTTTTCAATTTTTAATTTAAAAAATTTTTTTATTGTATACTAAAATTCCAAGTCTTTAGATAATAACTTAATTATTTCAACCAATTGAAAATGAGAAGGGAGAGAGATCCAAAATGGCCGCGTAGCAGCAGCTCGGGATTGTGGCTCGCGGTGAGGGCGCAGAGAGCGAGTGGACGCCGCAGTTGCAGACGAATATTTGATGCCCACGGACTGGGAGATTCCCGGCGAGGGAGCCACGCAGGTCGCCAGCGCGACTCTTTTGGC
>PVKP010043624.1:0-17229 GCA_004027715.1 Plecturocebus donacophilus
GTGTGGAGGGGAGGTTCGTGTAGGGGTATGAATGTGAGTGTGGGTGTGAATGTGTGGGGAGTCTGTCTGGCAGGTTTGCCCTTTGCTGAAGGCCCGCAATGGCCAGGGCTGAGGCTCTGCCATCCCCCGGAGGGCAGGCTGCTCCATCGTCCCCACCTGCTCCTGCCCCCAGGCAGCACCTCAGAGCCACACAGATTCCCTGAATGAGACCAGCTGGAGGTCTGGTGAGGGCAGCAGGTGCAGTTTGGGACGAACTGGGCAAGTCCTGGCCCTGCACATTTCCCGACCCCTCATTTCCTTTTTTTTTTTCCCCAAAACATAGCCTCACTCTGTCTCCCAGGCAGTGACGCAAACTCAGCTCACTGCAACCTCTGCCTCCTGGGTTCAAGCGATTCTCCTGCCTCAGGCTCCTGAGTAGCTGAGACTACAGGCACACGCCACCACGCCTGGATATGTTTTGTATTTTTAGTAGAAACGGGGTTTCACCATGTTGGCCAGGCTGGTCTCGAACTGGCTGTTCTCTGACTCCTGACCTTGTGATCCCCCTGCCTTGGCCTCCCAAAGTGCTGGGATTACAGGTGTGAGCCACCACGCCCAGCCCCGGTGCCCTCATTTCTTTTTTTCCTTTTTTGAGATGGAGTCTCGCTCTGCTGCTCAGGCTGGAGTGCAGTGGCAAGATCTTGCCTCACTACAACTCTCCCCTCCTGGGTTCAAGCAATTCTCTTCCTCAGCCTCCTGAGTAGCTGAGATTACAGGCACATGCCACCACACCCAGCTAAGTTTTGTGTTTTTAGTATAGATGGGATTTCACCATGTTGGCCAGGCTGGTCTTGAACTCCTGACCTCATGATCCACCTGCCTCGGCCTCCCAACATGCTGGGATTACAGGCGTGAGCCACCGCACTCGGCCTGGTCCCCTCATTTCTAAGGTGAGCCGCTGTGGAGCTCTGAGGCCTCTTCGGCCACCCCGCAGATGGACTCCCATATCCCAGGAAGGCACCTGAGAAGGAAGCAGCTTAACTTACATGAAAACTGCAGATATTCACTGAGAGCGTCCTCTGGCAGGCCTTCATCCAAGCTCCCCACAACCAGGTGAGGCAGGTGCTGTTATCAGCACCCACTGTTCAGATAAGGAACCCGAAACCCACAGGGTGCCAGGGAGCAGCCCAGCCTCAGGGAGCTCCTGCATGGTAGAGGCAGGCTTTGAACAGGCAGCCAGACTGACCCTAACCCATCCCCTGCCACCTGACCTTGCACAGGGACCCCATCTCACCCCTTACTCCCTGCCTCTAACTGGATAGACTATCCTCTGGGGCCCTTTAAGTCCTCATTTAACCAGGCCCCCTCCTCCCTGCCACAGACTTCTTGCAGCCTGAGCAGCTCCATGCAGTTGATGGGCCCCACCCCCAGCCCCCAGTACTGTGTCCCTGGCCAGACTGTAAGTTCCTGACAACCGGGGAGGTGGGGGGTGCTCACATGCTCCATGAAGGCCTGGATTTCCCAGGACAAGGCTGATCCTGAATAAGCTGGATGTTGAACGTGACCCCTACTGTCTCAACACACACCTCCCTGCCCCTGCAGCAGCCTTTAGGGGTGAAGTAAGGGCTTGGGGGTTCATGGTGAAGTCAGCTTGGGACATACTCAGATTTCTATAGGGTTCTTAACTGCAGGGCTTCTCAGGGCTTTCAAAAGGCTAGATACACACCGGTCAGCTGTAAGAGGAAAGCGTACAGCTGCGCAGGGGCAGCAGCTCCCCAAAAGGTGGTGACCAGGGAACAGACCCTTTATCATTGAGTATCTCAAGGGAGCCCACTTTGAGAAACCCTGCCCAGAGCACTGGTACCAACATAATTAGTCCCATCCAACAGAGGGTCTCTAAATCACTGTAAGTCCGTGAATAGTACTGGAAGGATGCGCTGCAAGGATGAATAAAACCTGAGATGTCATAGCCTCTTATGCCCAATGCCCACCATCTTCTCCCCCAGAGTTGATCAGCTGGAACTTGTTGACTGCTTCTAGGCACTTTGCATTGTGGAAACCCACCCCCATCAGCCACCAGGAGAAAGAGTCAGGGCAGCTTCTGGACCATGAGGAAGCTAAATCACTCCTCGGGAAACTCCAAGTTGATGTTAGTGGCACTGGGGCTGAGGAAGAAGAAGCTGTGAAAACACCAGCCTAAGGCCCACTGCTACCTGAACAATGAGAAAACAGCCTACAAGGTGCAGCTTGCAGCACGCCTTCACATCCACTTCTTTATTTGGTCCTCACAGTAGCTCTGTGTGGTGATTAAAACCAATACCACTAATGGAAATATGGTTGGGTGTGATTGTGTGTCTGACTTTGCTCAATGGAGTAAATCTGCCAGGCGAAGACACGGGGCCCTGGCTGATTCCTGTCCCTTTTTTGCCCCAGCCCATCGCTCTGCAAGTCCTGTTAGCAGCACCCCCACAACACATCCCAGGCCAACTCTTTAACTCCCCAACACTGATGCCCTGGTCCAGGACACGTGGACACTGCAACAGCCTCTCAGTGGTCTCCTGACTTCTATATCTGCTAACCTGAAGTCTGTTCTTAACACCGTGGCCAGCTCAAGTCAACCACCTGCTTAAAATTCTCTAGCGGCTTTCCACTGCATTTGGAGAAATGTCCCAAGTCCTACTGCTTTCATCCTCCTTGCCCGCTCCAGCCCCACCCCTCCCCCCTGGCAGCCCCAGCGGCTCAATAAACCCCAGCTCCTATCCTCTGGCCCCTGCCAGGCTGCTCCCATCCCTGGCATCCTCCCCAACTGTCTCCTCATTCATGTCTCTGTCCAAATGTCATCTTCACAGAAAGATTCAGCCTTGACTCAGCAGCCTGCCACCAACCACTCTATGGCATCACTATCTCTATGGCCTTTATCCTGAAAGCCATCTTTCCTCTCAGTGTGCTTCCATATGATTTTGCTCTGAGGACAGAGGTGAGTGTCTTGATCACCACTCTACTTCCACGCTGAGAACAGCACCCGGCCCACAGCAGATGCTGGACAGTGGGATGGCGAATGGTCAGTGACCTCTGGACCGCACCTCCTCATCTGCAATGGTGCCCAAGAGGGTCTCCAAGTCTGCCCTGGCTCTCACGTTTATCTTCCCTTCCCTCTTTCCTGCTCATCCAGAGCCACACATCGCCTGTCACACACTGGCTTGGTTTGGTCCCCAAATTCTTGATCTCATCTTTGTCGCAATTCAGAACAGAAGGGAGACAAGATGGAGAAGAAAGTGATCCCAGGAGATGCTGAAGAGGCAAAGGGCTCTGAAAGGAAGACATCGTGTCCAGGAGTGGGTGAGGCCTTTCCTGCCTGTGCCCTCACAGGCTGCAGGGCATTCAAAGTCGGGGGGACAGAGGGTCAGAGCTGCTCTGTGACAAGAGACCAGGTGGGCAGCAGGGACTATGGGAGATGGCAGGGACAGGATCCAGAAGAGGGGCCAGTTCTTCCCACAAAGGACAGAGACCTCAGCCTGGCCCATCTGCCAGATCAAGGCCCAGGTTAGGACAAAGCTCCCTCCATCAGAAAACCCCGGGCTGACTTCTTTCCCCTTCCAGGCAGTTTTTGATAATTATTTGAGCCAGGGTGACCCTATAGGTTATTGCTCAAGCTGGGACACTTTTGAGAGCGAAAGAGGAACTATGAATAATTATGTCAGGACAACAGGCATAAGGTAAGTCCATTTTAGGCAAGTCAGGGTGTGGAGTCACACTATTTTAATCCCATTTCACCAGATTAAACATGATAAAATAAAACACAGGCAAGCAGGCCCAACATGCTCCTACAGAATTAATCCCATCCTCACAAATTCCAGAAATAACTAGTAGCAGGGGAAGAGGAAGGAAGATATGATTCTAAATCAAGCCACTCATGACTCCTGGTGAAGTGGACAGAGGCTGGCAATGGCGACTCCAGACACGGTCACAGTAGCCTTAGGCACCTCCCTCCCCGCCACCTTGGTGAGGATTGGGCAGACCATAAAGACCAGGAGGGCTCCAAGGAGGAGGTGAACAGGTGCACAGATGCACACCTGCCGCCACCTTGTCCCCTGTGTCCCACTCCCAGCTGCAGTCACTTAGTATCTGTCAGGAAGGCACAGTCCAGGCCATGAAACCTTCCAGAGTGCTCTGACCCCTGCAGACCCAGAAGCTGAATGCAGTTGATAACTCCCCACAAAGTCAGTGGACTGTCTCGGGAAACGCTCCCTAAATGGTATCTCATGGCCCAGAAGGCACTAGACAGAGAAGGTGAATTAATGCCATTATTTAGCTGCTGCTTGCTCCCTGCAAAGGATCATTGGTTTCCCTCAGAGCAGCCCCAGGACTCACTCATGCGCTATCTCCCTTGCTTTTCCACCAGCTTGTTTGGTTTTATTCCACTGTGTTTCCTTGGTTTGCCTGTCTGCACTTGGCTGTCCCATGATCTGCTCTGACAGAAGTGTTGGAAGTTTCTGAGCCTGTCCACAGAGATGCCTGTCCAGCATGGGGCCACCAGTAAGCCCAGCTGGGTTCCAGAGTGGAGCCTTTATGAGGGGCCAGTCACGGTTCTCTCTGAAAGGTTCATTCACTGGGTCCCCTGGCCACTCTGCATTAGAGAGTCTCCTTCCAGGTCCATGGGCCCAAGAGCCCCCAGTGATGTGTTCACAGGAATAAGGATAAGTTGTGGAGACTGCAGGCATTCCCCTGTGCTCAGTGACAGTGGTGGCTTCTGCTGCTATTCACCAATAACACATCCTGATCAGGGCCCTGCTGTGTGCTGGGCACTGTGCTAGGCAATGGAAGCAACAGTGGACAAATGGAGGGAGGGAGGTCCCTGTCCTCACCGAGCTTACACTCAAATGGAGGAAACTGACAGTTCACAAACAGATATAGACTTAGGGTCAGGTGGTAAAGACAAGTAAAGCCAGGTGAGAATGTGGGAAGTAACCGGGGTGGGCAGGGGTGCTATGTCAGAGAAGGATCAGGAGAGCCTCTTTGAGCGAAGACTGGAGTGAAATGAGGGTGCAGGACACAGAAACTCCCTGGGGAAGGAGTCTCAGGAAGGAGGAACAGCAAGTGGACGTTCTCAAAACAGGGGGAGGCTTTGAGGCTGGAGAGGGTAAAAGGATGTTGGAGTCAGCGAGGTGGTGACCAGTGGCCAGATTATTGGCCAAGATCAAAGGTCTTCAGTCTCCCAGTGAAACTAATGTATAATCAACACCCAGCGCAATGCCTGACACACAATTAACAATCAGTGGGAGTAGCAAGGATGACGGTGATGATGACAACCAACATATCTGCTTGGTAAATATTTTCCGCTCTTCTTAGTTACACACTCTGCTGGGAGCTGGCAGGGGTTGGCAGGTGTGAAAACTTACCAGCACAGCTCCCAGGGCCCTTTCTCATTTGTTATCTCACTGGATCTTTAGAGCAGCGCTGGAGGGCAAATGGGAGGATATTAATATGATGCTACCTCTCACTAGCTGCTTAGCCTCCACTGGCCTTAGTTTCATCATCTGTAAAATGGGAAGAATGCCTACCCCTACAGAAGTGATTTGAGCACTCAATGAGATACAATGGGAAAGGAAGACATAATGCCAGCCAAATCTAAATGGAAATTAGCTTCATTTACATTACAGATGACGAAACTGAAGCTTGAGCTCAAGTGCCCGTGGGTTGCCTCCCCTTCTTGCAGCACAAAAAACACAGGCTGCCAAGTCAAACGTGTTTATGACTAGATGTATCTACCCACAAGAATGCTCATTTGCCCTGAGCACTCTTTCAATCCAAATGTCTGAGTCAATGATTACCTACAGACAAGCCTGATGTGAGGCTGTGATTTCTACCTTCCTCTGAAATAATTAACTGAAAGGCGGTGAAGTGAGTTTACTGATAGTTGTAAGTCACTCATTTTCTAAATATCAGAAAGCTAGAGAACACCTTCACGGGCCTTTGCTTAAATAATAAGTTTAATTCTCCACCATGGATATGCAGAGCCCTTCTCTTCCCCATCCCCCTTCTGAAGATATTCTCAGGGGAGAGCCTAAAACTCGCGGGAAATAGCAGTAATACATGTGAGCATGTGTGCTGGGGAAATACAGGCTTTCACAGAAATGAAAGAGTAAGATTAAGGACTTCATAGAAAAGTATATATTGAATAACCACAGTTAAACATCAATTTTGAAAAGTATCTTGTGATAGAAATCAAAACAGTGATTGCCTCTGGGGCGGGGGGCCATTGACTAGAAAAGAAAATAAGGGAACCTCTCCCAGCAAATGGACATGTCCACATTTTGTGAGGGGAGTGTTTATTCCACAGGTATTTACAATGGTCAAAAAGAGAGTTTCGGATTGCTGACAAGATGGCCAAATAGGAACAACACTGGTGTGCAGCTCCCAGGCAAGGTCAACACAGAAGGCAGGTGATCTCCGCATTTCCATCTCAGGTACCTAGTTCACCTCATCTCAGGTGGTGGTAAGTTCAGTAAAGAAAAGTAAAGACAGGTGAGAACGTGGGAAGTAACTGGTGTTGGGACGTGCTATTTCAGAGAAGGATCAGGAAAGCCTCTTTGAGAAGGTGGGCGATCTCCAAGGAGGGCCAGCCAAAGCAGGGTGGGGCATTGCCTCACTCAGGAAGCACAAGGGGCCAGGGAAGTCCCTCTCCAAGCCAAGGGAAGCCATTAGGGACTGTCCCCTGCACTGCAGCCCAGATATTGCACTTTTCCCATGGTCTTCACAACCTGCAGACCAGGAGATTCTCTCTGGTGCCTACAATGCAGGGGCCCTGGGTTTGCAGCACAAAAGTGGGTGGCTGTTTGGGAAGACAACAAGCTAGCCACAGCAGTTTGGGTTTTTATAGCCCAGTGGTGCCTGGAACACCAGCAAGACAGAACCATTCACTCCCCTGGAAAGGGGGCTGAAGCCAGGGAGCCAAGTGATCTGGCTTGGCAGGTCCCACCCCCATGAAGATCCACTGGCTTGAAATTCTCGCAGTCTGAGCTCGGCCAAGGATGTTTGAGCTTGGTGGGGGGAGGGGCGTCAGCCCTTGTCGAGGCTTGACTAGGCGATTTTAACAGAACAGTCCAGAAGTTTGAACTGGGCAGAGCCCACAGCAGCTCAGCAAGGCCTCTGCGGGGAGACTGTGTCACTAGACTCCCTCCTCGCTGGGCAGGGCATCTTTGAAAAAAGGCAGCGGCCCATCAGGGACTTATAAATAAAGCCCCCACCTTCCTGGGAAAGAGCACCTGGGAAAACGGGAGGTTGTGGGTACAGCTTCAGCAGACTTAAACATCCCTGCTTGGCAGCTCTGAAAAGAGCAGCGGATCTCACAGCACAGCGTTCAAGCTCTGATAAGGGATAGACTGCCTCCTCAAGTGGCTCCCTGACCCCTGTATATCCTGACTGGGAGACACCTCCTAGTAGGGGCTGACAGACACCTCATATAGGAGAGCTCTGGCTGGCATCTGGCAGGTACCCTTCTGGGAAAAAGCTACAGAGGAAGGAACAGGCAGCAGTCTTTGCTGTTCTGCAGCCCCTGCTAGTGATTCCCAGGCAAGCAGAGTCCGGAGTGGACCTCCAGCAAACTCCAGCAGACCTGCAGCAGAGGAGCCTGACTGTTAGAAGGAAAACTAGCAAATAGAAATAGTTTCAACATCAACAGAAAGGATGTCCACGCAGAGACCCCATCCAAAGGTCACTGACTTCAAAGACCAAAGGTAGATAAATCCACAAAGATGGGAAGAAACCAGCGCAAAATGGCCGAAAATTCCCAAAACCAGAATGCTGCTTCTCCTCCAAGTGATCACAACCCCTCACCAGCAAGTGAACAAAACTGGACAGAGAATTAGTTTGACGAATTCACAGAAGCAGGATTCAGAAGGTGGGTAATAACAAACATCCCTGAGCTAAAGGAGCATGTTCTAACCCAATGCAAGACAGCTAAGGACCTGGAAAAAAGGTCAGATGAAATGCTAACTACAATAGCCAGTTTAGAGAAAAACATAAACGACCTGATGGAGCTGAAAAACATGGCACAAGAACGTTGTGAAGCATTCACGAGTTTCAATAGCTTAATTGATCAAGCAGAAGAAAGGATATCAGAGATTGAAGATCAATTCAATGAAATAAAGTGAAAAGACAAGATCAGAGAAAAAAGAGTGAAAAGAAATGAATAAAGCCTCCAAGAAATATGGGATTATGTGAAAAGACCAAATCTACATTAGATAGGTGTACCTGAAAGTGACGGGGAGAATGAAACCAAGTTAAAAATACTCTTCAGGATATTATCCAGGAGAACTTCCCCAACCTAGCAAGGCAGGCCAACATTCAAATTCAGGAGATACAGAAAACACCACAAAGATACTCCTCCAGAAAAGCAACCCGAAGGCACATAATTGTCAGATTCACCAGGGTTGAAATGAAGGAAAAAAATGCTAAGGGCAGCCAGAGAGAAAGTCTGAGTTACCCACAAAGGGAAGCCTATCAGACTCACAGCAGATCTCTCAGCAAAAACCCTACAATCCAGAAGAGAGTGGGGGCCAATATTCAACATTCTTGAAGAAAAGAATTTTCAACCCAGAATTTCATATCCAGCCAAACTAAGCTTCATAAGTGAAGGGGAAATAAAATCCTTTATGGACAAGCAACTGCTAAGAGATTCTGTCACCACCAGGCCTGCCTTACAAGAGCTCCTGAAGGAAGCACTAAACATAGAAAGGGGTGGAAGATCCAAGATGGCTGATAAGGAGCGGCTCAGGATTGCAGCTCCCAGTGAAAGCACAGAGCGTGAGTGGACGCCGCATTTCCAGACGGATTTTCATTGCCCACAGACCAGGAGATTCCCAGGCGGAGGAGCCCCATGGGTCGCCAGCATGGCTATTTTGGCCGGCGCGGCTGTTTTGCCGGCGCCCTGGCGCAGCAGTTCTCTGTACAAAATACGCTGGTCTGGGTGCCCTTTTAGCTGGCGAGTGGAGCTTCGGGAAGGCAGATTCGCCCATTCATCTGATTAAAAAGGGGATTCAAACAGGGAGCCAGGCCAGGAGATTCCCAGGCAAAAAAAAGTGCCACGAATCTCAGCGCCACTGATTCAGCTAGCACAGTGGGTCGCCGCATGGGAAATCACACAGATCCTGGCACCTTTTCTTTTTCTTTTTTTTTTTATTGCATTTTAGGTTTTGGGGTACATGTGAAGAACATGCAAAACTGCTGCATAGGTACACACATGGCAGTGTGATTTGCTGCCTTCCTCCTCTTCACCTATATCTGGCAGTTCTCCCCATGGTATCTCTCCCCAACTCCCCAGCCCCTGCTGTCCCTCCCCATTTTCTCCCAACAGACCCCAGTGTGTAGTGCTCCCCTCCCTGTGTCCATGCGTTCTCATTATTCAACATCCACCTATGAGTGAGAGCATGCGGTGTTTGATTTTCTGCTCTTGTGTCAGTTTGCTGAGAATGATGGTTTCCAGGTTCATCCATGTCTCTACAAAGGACACAAACTCATCGTTTTTGATGGCTGCATAATATTCCATGGTGTATATGTGCCACATTTTCCCTGTCCAGTCTATCATTGATGGGCATTTGAGTTGGTTCCAGGTCTTTGCTATTGTAAACTGTGCTGCAATGAACATTCATGTGCATGTGTCCTTATAGTAGAATGATTTATAATCCTTTGGATATATACCCAGTAATGGGATTGCTGGGTCAAATGGAATTTCTATTTCTAGGTCCTTGAGGAATCGGCACACTGTCTTCCACAATGGTTGAACTAATTTACACTCCCACCTACAGTGTAAAAGTGTTCCTATTTCTACACATCCTCTCCAGCATCTGTTGTCTCCAGATTTTTTAATGATCGCCATTCTAACTGGCGTGAGATGGTATCTCAATGTAGTTTTGATTTGCATTTCTCTCATGACCAGTGATGATGAGCATTTTTTCATATGTTTGTTGGCCTCATGTATGTCTTCTTTTGTAAAGTGTCTGTTCATATCCTTCACCCATTTTTGAATGGGCTTGCTTTTTTCTTGTAAATCTGTTTTATTTCTTTGTAAATTCTGTATATCAGCCCTTTGTCTGATGGGTAAACTGCAAAAATTTTTTCCCATTCTGTTGGTTGCCGATTCACTCTAATGACTGTTTCTTTTGCTGTGCAGAAGCTGTGGAGTTTGATTAGGTCCCATTTGTCTATTTTGGCTTTTGTTGCCAATGCTTTTGGTGTTTTGGTCATGAAGTCCTTGCCTACGCCTATGTCCTGAATGGTTTTGCCTAGATTTTCTTTGAGGGTTTTTATGGTGTTGGGTCTTATGTTTAAGTCTTTAATCCATCTGGAGTTAATTTTAGTGTAAGGTGTCAGGAAGGGGTCCATCCTGGCACCTTTTCAACAGGCGACTGGAACACCTGGGAGACAGTCGACCTTTCAATTAAAACAAAAGGCTCTGAGGCAGGAAGCCAGGTGATCAGGGTTGGCTGGTCCCACCCCCACACAAAAAAAGCAGCAATTGGAAACGCTCAGGGTTGAGAGTTTCCCAGCAAGCACAGCTGAACCTGGAATGGTCCAGCTCTGTCGGGAAGGGGTGTCCACCATTACCGAGGTACTCCACCACTACGGAGGCAGCCTGCCATTGCCGAGGCAATGCGCCATTACAGAGAAAGTCCACCATTACAGAGGTGGGCCACCATGGCCGAGGCAGTTCTAATTACACCCATATAAACAGGACTGCAGGGAAGTTCACATGGCAGCTGGGCAGAGCCCACAGCAGCTCAGCAAAGCCTCTGCAGGCAGACAGTGACTAGGCTGCCTCCTTGCTGGGCAGGGCAGCCCTGAAAAAAAGGCAGCAGCACAATGGAAACTCATAAATAAAGCCCTAACTCCCTGGGACAGAGCACCTGGGAAAAAATGGGGGTTTATGAGTTCTGCTGCAGCAGAGTTAAACGTACCTGCCCAGCAGCTCTGAATGAACAACGGAGCTCACACCTCAACACGTGAGCTCCTATAAAGGACAGACTGTCTCCTCAAGCAGCTCCCTGACCCCTGTATATCCAGAGTCACCTCATAAAGGAGAGATCAGACTGACAGTTGGCGGGCATTCTTCTGGGACAAAGATAGCAGAAGAAGAAACTGGTAGCAACCCTTACTGTTCTGCAGCTGCTGCAGGTGATCCCCAGGCAAGCAAGGCCTGGAGTGGACCTCAGCAGTCCTACAGCAGAGGGGCCAGACTGTCAGAAGGAAAACTAAGAAACAGAACTAATTTGATTATCAACAAATTGGACGTCCACTCAGAGACCCAATCTGAAAGTCAGCAACTACAAAGACAACAGGTGGATAAATCCACAAAGATGGGAAGAAACCAGCACAAAAAAGATGAAAACATCCGAAACCAGAACACCTCTCCTCCTACAAGGGATCACAATTCCTCACCAGCAAGCAAACAAGTCTGGATGGAGAATGAGTGTGATGAAATGACAGAATAAGGCTTCAGAAGGTGGGTAATAAGAAACTACTGTGAGCTAAAAGAACATCTTCTAACCCAATGCAAAGAAACCAAGAACCTTGAAAAAAGATTTGATGAAATGCTAATGAGAATGGAAAACTTAGAGAGGAATATAAGTGAATTGATGGAGCTGAAAAACACAACAAGAGAACTTCATGAAGCATGCACAAGTTTCAACAGCCAAATTGACCAAGCAGAAGAAAGGATATCAGAGGTCGAAGATCAACTCAATGAAATAAAATGAGAAGGCAAGATGACAGAAAAAAGGGTAAAAAGCAATGAACAAAGTCTTCAAGAAATATGGGACTATGTGAAAAGACCTAATCTACGTTTGATAGGTGTACCTGAATGTGATGAAGAGAATGAATCCAAGCTGGAAAATACTCTTCAGGATATTATCCAGGAAAACTTCCCCAATCTAGCAAGGCAGGCCAATATTCAAGTCCAGGAAATATAGAGACCACCACAGAGATATTCCTCAAGAAGAGCAACTCCAAAGCACATAATTGTCAGATTCACCAGGGTTGAAATGAAGGAGAAAATGCTAAGGGCAGCCAGAGAGAAGGGTTGGGTTACCCACAAAAGGAAGCCCATCAGACTCACAGCAGATCTCTCAGCAGAAACTCTACAAGCCAGAAGAGAGTGGGAGGCCAATATTCAACATCCTTAAAGAAAAGAACTTTCAACCCAGAATTTCATATCCAGCCAAATTAAGCTTCATAAGTGAAGAAAAAATAAATTTTTTTGCGAACAAGCAAGTACTCAGAGATTTCATCACCACCAGGCCTGCTTTATAAGAGCTCCTGTAAGAGACACTATACATAGAAAGGAACAACCAATACCAGCCACTCCAAAAACATACCAAATGGTAAAGAGCATCAACACAATGAAGAATCTGCATCAAGTAACGGGCAAAACAGCCAGCTAGCATCAAAATGGCAGGATCAAATTCACACATAACAATATTAACCCTAAATGTAAATGGACTAAATGCCCCAATCAAAAGACACAGACTGGCAAATTGGATAAAAAGCCAAAACCCATCAGTATGCTGTATCCAGGAAACCCATCTCACATGCAAGGATACACGAAGGCTCAAAATAAAGGGATGGAAGAAGATTTACCAAGCAAATGAAGAGCAAAAAAAAAAAAAAAAGCAGGAGTTGCAATTCTCGTCTCTGATAAAATAGACTTTAAACCAAAGATCAAAAGAGACAAAGAAGGACATTACATAACAGTAAAAAGATCAATGCAACAAGAAGAGCTAATGATCCTAAATATATAAGCACCCAATACAGGAGCACCCAGATACATAAGGCAAGTTCTTAATGACTTACAAAGAGACTTAGACTCCCACACAATAATAGTGGGAGACTTTAATACCCCATTGTCAATATTAGACAGATGAACCAGACAGAAAATTAACAAGGATATCCAGGACTTGAACTCAGACCTGGAATAAACGAACCTAATAGATATTCACAGAACTCTCTCTCCACCCCAGATCCACAGAATATACATTCTTCTCAGCACCACATCACACCTACTCTAAAATTGACCACATAATTGGAAGTAAATCACTCCTCAGCAAATGCAAAAGAATGGAAATCATATCAAACAGTCTCTCAGACCACAGTGCAATCAAGTTAGAACTCAGAATTCCGAAAGTAACTCAGAACCACACAGCTTCATGGAAACTCAACAACTGGCTCTTGAATGTTGACTGGATAAACAATGAAATGAAGGCAGAAATAAAGATGTTCTTCAAAACCAACGAGAATGAAGACACAACATACCAGAATCTCTGGGACACATTTAAAGCAGTCTCTAGAGGAAACTATATAGCAATAAGTGCCCACATGAGAAGCAAGGAGAGATCTAAAATTGACATCCTATTGTCAAAATTGAAAGAGCTAGAGGAGCAAGATCAAAAAAACTCAAAACCTAGCAGAAGACAAGAAATAACTAAGATAGGAAGAGAACTGAAGGAGATAGAGACACAAAAAACCCTTCAAAAAATCAATAAATCTAGGAGCTGGTTTTTCAAAAAGATCAACAAAATAGACAGACCACCAGCCAGATTAATAAAAAAGAAAAGAGAGAATAACCAAATAGATGCAATAAAAAACGATAAAGGGGATATCACCACAGATTCCACAGAAATTCAAACCATCATCAGAGATTATTACAAACAACTCTATGCACATAAACCAGTAAACCTGGAAGAAATGGATACATTCCTGGACACTTGCCTCCTCCCAAGCCTAAACCAGGAAGAAGCTGAAACCCTGAATAGACCAATAACAAGGTCTGAAGTTGAGGCAGCAATTAAGAGCCCACCACCCAAAAAGGCCCAGGTCCAGATGGGTTCACAGCCGAATTCTACCAGACATACAAAGAGGAGGTGGTACCATCCCTTCTGAAACTATTCCAAATAATCCAAAAAGAGGGAATCTGTCCCAAATCATTTTATGAGACCAACATCATCCTGATACCAAAACCTGACAGAGACTCAACAAGAAAAGAAAACTTCAGGCCAATATCCATGATGAACATAGATGCCAAAATCCTCTATAAAATACTGGCAAGCCGATTGCAACAGTACATCAAAAAGCTTATCCACCATGATCAAGTAGGATTCATCCCGGTGATCCAAGGCTGGTTCAACCTACACAAGTCTATAAACATAATCCACCACATAAACAATACCAAAGACAAAAACCACATGATTATCTCAATTGATGTAGAGAAGACCTTTGACAAAATTCAACAGCCCTTTATGCTAAAAACCCTCAATAAACTAGGTATTGATGGAACATATCTCAAAATAATAAAAGCTATTTATGACAAACCAACAGCCAAAATCATACTGAATGGGCAAAAACTGGAAGCATTCCATATGAAATCTGGCACTAGACAAGGATGCCCTCTCTCACCACTCCTATTCAATATAGTACTGGAAGTTCTAGCCAGAGCAATTAGGCAAGAAAAAGAAATAAAAGGTATTCAAATAGGAAAGGAGGAAGCCAAATTGTCTCTATTTGCAGACGACATGATTGTATATCTAGAAGACCCCATCGTCTCAGCCCAAAATCTCCTGAAGCTGATAAGCAACTTCAGCAAAGTCTGAGGATACAAAACCGATGTGCAAAAATCACATGCATTCCTATACACCAATAACAGACTTAAAGAGAGCCAAATCAAGAATGAACTGCCATTCACAATCGCTACAAAGAGAATAAAATACCTGGGAATACAACTAACAAGGGAAGTGAAGGACCTCTTCAAGAACTACAAACCAATGGTCAACGAAATAAGAGAGGACACAAACAGATGGAGAAACATTCCACGTTCATGGTTAGAAAGAATCAATATCGTGAAAATGGCCATACTGTCCAAAGTAATATACAGATTCAATGCTATCCCCATCAAGCTACCATGACCTTGTTCACAGAACTGGAAAAATCCACCTTAAACCTCATATGGAATCAAAAGAGAGCTCGCATAGCCAAGTCAATTCTAAGCAAAAAGAACAAAGTGGGAGGCATCATACTACCGGACTTCAAACTACACTACAAGGCTACAGTAATCAAAACAGCATGGTACTGGTACCAAAACAGAGATATAGACCAATGGAACAGAACAGAGGCCTCAGAGGCAACACAACATATCTACAACCATCCGATCTTTGACAAATCTGACAAAAACAAGCAATGGGGAAAGGAGTCCCTGTTTAATAAATGGTGTTGGGAAAACTGGCTAGCCATGTGCAGAAAGCAGAAACTGGACCCCTTCCTGACACCTTACACTAAAATTAACTCCAAATAGATTAAAGACTTAAACATAAGACCTAACACCATAAAAACCCTCGAAGAAAATCTAGGCAAAACCATTCAGGACATAGGCGTAGGCAAGGACTTCATGACCAAAACACCAAAAGCATTGGCAACAAAAGCCAAAATAGACAAATGGGATCTAATCAAACTCCACAGCTTCTGCACGGCAAAAAAAAACAGTCATTAGAGTGAATCGGCAACCAACAGAATGGGAAAAAATTTTTGCAGTTTACCCATCAGACAAAGGGCTGATATATAGAATTTACAAAGAAATAAAACAGATTTACAAGAAAAAAGCAAGCCCATTCAAAAATGGGTGAAGGATATGAACCGACACTTTACAAAAGAAGACATACATGAGGCCAACAAACATATGAAAAAATGCTCATCATCACTGGTCATTAGAGAAATGCAAATCAAAACTACATTGAGATACCATCTCATGCCAGTTAGAATGGCGATCGTTAAACAATCTGGAGACCCGAGAGAGATCCAAGATGGCCGATTAGCAACAGCTCAGGAATGTAGCTCCCAGTGAAAGTGCAGAGAACGAGTGGATGCCGCACTTTCCGACGAATTTTTGTTGCCCACAGACCGGGAGATTCCCAGCAGGGGAACCACACGGGTCGCCAGCGCGACTCTTTTGGCCAGCACAGCTGTTTTTTCCGGCGCCCCAGCGTGGCGCTTCCCGGTGCGGAGTATACGGACGGACGGGCTCAGCTGGACCCATCCCCACAAGGAAAAGAGCAATTGGAAGCGCTGAGGACTGAGAGTCTCACAGGAAGCACAGCGAACCCGGGAAGGTCCAGCTCTGTGGGGAATGGGCATCCGCCAAAGGAAAACTAAGAAACAGAAAAACTTCATCGCTGGGCAGAGAGAGATCCAAGATGGCCACGTAGCAGCAGCTCAGGATTGTAGCTCCCAGTGAAAGCGCAGAGAGCGAGTGGATGCCGCAATTGCAGATGAATTTTTGATGCGCACAAACTGGGAGATTCCCAGTGAAGGAGCCATACGGGTCACCAGCAAGACTCTTTTGGCCCACGCGGCTGTTTTGCCGGTGCCCTGGCGTGGCGCTTCTCTGTGCAGAGTATACGGGACTGGATGCCCTTTTAGTTGGGCTCCGCTGGTCCCAATCTCATAAGGGGAACAGCAATTGGAAGCACTGAGGACTGAGAGCAAGCATAGCTGAACCCGGGAAGCACAGGAAGCACAGCTGAACCCGGGAAGGCCCAGCTCTGTGGGGAAGGCACGTCCTCTGAAAGAAAACTTAGAAACAGAAAAAACTTCATAACCAACAAGCCGAATGTCCACTCAGAGACCCAATCTGAAAGTCAGCAATTACAAAGACGACAGGTGGATAAATCCACAAAAATGGTAAGAAACCAGTGCAAAAAGGCTGAGAACACCCAAAATCAGAATGCCTCTCCTCCTACAGGGGATCACAGCTCCTCATCAGCAAGAGAACAAGGCCTGACGGAGGATGAGTGTGATGAACTCACAGAATCAGGCTTCAGAAGGTGGATAATAAGAAACTTCTGTGAACTAAAAGAACATGTTCTAACCCAATGCAAAGAAACTAAGAACTTTGAAAAAAGATTTAATGAAATGCTAACGAGAATGGACAACTTAGAGAAGAATGTAAGTGAATTGATGGAGCTGAAAAACACAACATGAGAACTTCGCAAAGCATGCACAAGTTTCAACAGCTGAATTGACCAAGCAGAAGAAAGGATAACAGAGGTCAAAGATCAACTAAATGAAATAAAACAAGAAGGCAAGATGACAGAAAAAAGGGTAAAAAGGAATGAACAAAGTCTCCAAGAAATATGGGACTATGTGAAAAGACCTAATCTACGTTTGATAGGTGTACCTGAATGTGACGAAGAGAATGAATCCAAGATGGAA